>JABSTQ010007973.1:0-49079 GCA_013358835.2 Ixodes persulcatus | reverse complement strand
AATGGAACTGCACTTTGTAAAGGAGGCATCCAAATTATCAGTTTGTGCATCGAATTGTATTGTAAAACAGATAACGTGTCTTACTGAAAAAAAATGGTTTATGAGATGTTGTACATACCACTTACATTTCCAGTTCCTTTACAGTGGTGGTTTACTCTCTTGGTTGAAGGTAACGCAAAAAGGAAGGTTTGGGAGAGCATCTTTCCTCAGTTTTTTGCTCTCTTTTGTTTTGCATGATTAGTGTTTTGAATTGGTAGATACTGAAGTGGTCCTGGAATAGATTGAAGAGATCGGGTTTTAGTCGAGAGCACATCATGTAACGCGACCTCAAACGCCCGTTTCTGCACATCCTAGGTTAGCCTGCCAAAGACCTGCACGTAGAGTTTGCGCTGTCAAAGCTGCTCGCGCGAGTGTGGGGTTGATCTCAGATGTTTTATTTGCTTGCGTTTTGTTTCAATAGGACTGCGAGCGAAGGATACCCTATTGACACTACGAGAGCGAACGCACTTTGAGCGGCTAAGCGCACACGCTCGTCCAGTAAGAGCGTCGTCAGAGAAAACATACTCATGCTTGTCGCACTGGCTGCGCTCGCATTTATATTGAAACGGAGTATAGCTACATCCACATGCTCGGGTCCGCAGCCGCGGCAGCGTTGCAAGCTATGTGTGCGAAACAAATTATGGTACGCGAGCACGTACGCAACACTTGACGAGAGCGCGTACTCCGCACGCACCCGTAATTGGGAGCGACGCCGATGCCACAGGCACGAGCAGGACGTTTTGAACAACTTAAGGCCCCTACGCACAGTTGCGTTTGAGAGCGTTTCACTGCGTTGCGACTGTGAGAACGCAGGACATCCATACTTCTTTTGTCGCATGCCAAGCAATTCCTTGAATTGGATTCCACGCTTCATACGAAGCACAGATGTGCCGGTCACTCACTTTCGTTTCTCGACGCAACGCAGTTAAACGCTCTCAAACGCAACTGTGCGTAGGGGCCTTTACTTCCACGGCACGGGCGTCCGTGCATGCCAAGTTGGCAATGTTGTGCTCGCTATTACATCGCTCGCGTTTACGGTGGAATGGAGTGCATAACTCGCCCTAAACAGCTCTCTTCCTGCATGCTGGTGAGCTTTATACAGAGCACTCACCTCGTATAACTTTGCGGCTCCCGTCGGGTTGAAATCTTTTCGACCGATTCGGTAAAGCAAGATCTTCCTCCGAGGTTCATTTTTCGTTCCAGAGGGAACACTGCAAAGCTTTCCAGCCGACCTTTCTACAGGCGCAGCAGCCCGTCAGCTGCGGCGTAGGAACATCTTGGGAAATTCATGGCGACCGGAAGTCCAAAACCGAAAGCCAGATGTTACGTGACGACCGGCCAATAGTGTGCGCGGCGGCTAGCTCAAAGAATGGCGCCACTTTTCCCAGGTTAGAGGGGCTTTAGAAAAAAACTTCGGCCAGATTAGCGCGTTTATCCCGTGCTCTTCAGGGGAACGTAAGCCGAGACGCTTGCAACGTCGGCGAGGCGGCCGTACCGGTGGTTTTCCTGCGCGGTACTTGGATTTTGCTCCTCCCGTGATCCCATCTTGACGAATAGCGGCGCGGCGGCACGTGGAAAACAGACGTGCAACTCTGGCTCTCGTAGGGAGCCTATACAGGAACTCTAGAAAAAAACAGTTCTTATTTTCTTATTTTCTTAGTACTCGGAGTTCCGACTTGAAATATTAGCACAGCAATGTAACCAGTTGAAGACATTTTCGTAAAAAGTTGCTACAAGATCCGTCAAATTTTTAAAATATTTTCAAGCCATTTAAAGGAACAATTTTTTTTTTTGTGACACCTTGTATTTACATGAGCGCGAAGGTCGCTGTGGGGGCGCTTGCAGTGCACGGGAATCGGTATACTACAACAAAATTTCGGCGCTTATTTTTTGGTCTATATGTGTTCAAAGGAGCAGTATCACATCGAACACACCAATATCTTGTTAAAAAAGTCACGAAAGGGAATTTTAAAAGTAATTAAACGATTAACAAAGAGCTCCTGGTGGATGTCGCTAACGCCTCGTTTGTAATACCCGTCTAGGAACCTTGAGAGGTAGTAGAGAGTTTTAACAGATCGTTTTTTCGCCCCAATAACGGTACCTCCTCTCCCCTCCGGCGGCCTTGGGCATGCATCGTATCGTTATCGGGTGTCGTTATCGGGGCGAAAAAACGATCTGCTAAAACTCTCTAATGACGGTAACTGTCTGGCCTCCGGCCACGACGAGAGAAGAGGGGAAGGAGGAACTCCCCTCTTCCCGAGAATCCCTTTTGTGTGTCCCAGAAGTCGCTATTGTCCCTCTACAAGATTATAGAGGATGAACCCGTTACTCAAATTCCTTACAAAAGCAACCGCTTCGGTGGCTGGAACGACTAGGTCATCCTCTCGACGTCGGCCTCGCCGTAGCTTTGCTCGTCCAGAGACGAAATACGTCACGATTGCTTTGGATGTCACGTGGTCTCCGCTGGCTGTTCTCTGAGCGCTTGCCAGAGTGGGCCGTTTATAACAACAAATATAGCCATCAGGCTCAAATTACAAACGTGCGATTATCATTTACGGATATTGTGGATCATATTCATCCTATTTTTGAACACGACTGGTATATTTCAAATTTCGTTGAAGTATCCCTTTAAAGCTCAGGGAAACCTTAAAGCGAACGCGTCTCGCGTTTCATTCGGATCGCGCTTCTCGCTCTATTTATCCACAAAATAAGCTGTGCTTTGAATATCGGCACTCCAGTTTGGATTATCTTTTGGGTGCCGTCATTTTGGTGCCTAGTGCAGAAAGGGCACAATTCGCGATCCTTGCTATTCGAAAATCCGACTTACTGAGGTCTAGATACGGTGTCAAAAGCTCAAACGGCATCGTAGTGCTTTGTCGCTGACCGTATTTTGCATTTCTGGTTTGGCCGAAAAACATGTCCCGCAATTTCATAACAAGAAAGCTCCAGACAACTGGCAGTCATGCTTTTAAGCAGCAATAGGACAGAAGTGTCGTTACTGCGAAGCGTAGCTTTTCTTGTCACGAGGCAAGAAGGCGGAAGCGGGATTGTGGCCGTTCGACCGTCAAATTCTGTAGTTACCAGTAGTTCCCGCATGTCACTAATCGAAAGCTTTGCAACTTCAGAAGTAGGCAGTTCTTTATTTTATAAATGGCCGAGAAATGATCCTTTGAGAAATATCAACATTTTTTTCTTTTTGCAGTGAATTCAGCTCAGCGTCATGGCCACCCTGATGTGGAATGCTCTGGTGGCTGCAGTGGTCGCACTGGTGACCTGCGTCGCCTGGTGGATCCATGACAGACGTCGAAAACACAGCTTCTTCAAATATCACGGCATCCTCGGACCAGAACCGGGCCTTCTCTGGGGAAATAGGAAGGAGCTTAAAAAAGACGCCATTAATGTACGTAATGTAGACCTTCTTACACTATTCAGCCTGAAAGTACGGAGGGAATGTACGGCGGCAAAGAAAGTACAATGGCAGAGAAAAGTTGTTCTTTTTCTCAAGATTGCAACGGGGGGCAGGTTGCCGCGATTAGCAGAACCTTCTCCACGCTCATGTCAGATAGAATTCCAAGTAACAAAGTCGTGATATCAGATCAAAGTCACTCAAATATAGAGAAAAAACAAATATCTTGATGTAAACATGCATCGTGCTTGAGAACCTGTCTGCCTTTTAATCTTTGTCCAGATAGCAAATCAAATAATTGCTGCGTAGCGCAAGACAACGATGCAAGCCAAAGCAGAAATTATAAAGTACGGGACGTTCAGTGTTGATGCTATAGCTCCGACCTTTATCTCAGCCAACTCACCCTTTTGGCTATGCTTTCACACCACTATTTGAATGAAACAAATATTGAAACATGACGTAAACTTATTCTACTTAAACATAGAGTCATCATAATGTACGCTAGACGTTCAACTGGCTCTAGTGTCTATGCGACTTCCGAGAGGCAATTTCAAGCAAACAGCAACCAGTCTACTTTGGCGGTGCTCCTGTACATTCCTATGGGAAAATGCGCGTGCATTTTGTCCCTGCGCCGGAAAATGACATGGAACACCTTTGTTATTTAGGTCGTACCGAATAGTATATACAGTCTTTTTCAAGTGTTTAGAGTTACCGCGCGCGTGGCCGGAGCGGGCTGGCTTCCGTGAAGCGGCGCTCTTATTGTCGGTGATCGCTGGCTGCAACATTTCCGAGAGCGAGGGCAAGCTTCGCACTCGCATCGTGCTCGCTTTTGTTATCAAGGCGAGCGCGACGCGCGAGCGAGGTTCCCCCTCGCTCTCGAAAATCACGAGGCCAGCGAGCGACGATGATAAGAGTGCCGCTGCACGGGAGGTATAGTCCGCTCCGGCCGCGCGCGCAGTGGGCTCTAAACTTTTAAAAAAGACTGTACCTTTATTAACACTGTAAAAGTGAAATTGCTTTAATTAACGCATTTTTCTTCATCAGTGAATGATGTTTAACCAGGCCGGCGCAGATGTAGCCTTGGCTATTGTAATGCGCTCCAGACTTCCAAGCGAGCGAAGAAGCAAAAATGACCGCATCTCCAAGTGGTGAATGATGTTGATTGGGGCGAAGCTCTGGTGGTGCTGATGATACTGATTTTATTGTTCATAGGTAGTGCTGAGTTCCGGGTTGCGTTTCGACTTCATTATTACTGCTTTATGATCGGTGAAATGCAGAGCCATGCATGCAAAGTTTAACGCGATTATATATGTTTTTGACCGCAGCGCCCTCTCCTGTATAGACATTGAGCGGCTACATGCAACGTTTCATCCATGACATCCCCAGCTCTTGAGTTACAACCACATCTCAGAGCCCCCTACTCGTCCCGCAGTCGTGGCCGAGTGGTTAAGGCGATGGACTATAAATCCATTTGGGGTCTCCCCGCACGCGTTCGAATCCTGTCGACTGCGCAAACATTTTTTCTTTTTTTATGAGCACGGACGCCGGACGGACGGACGGACAAGTCTAGACCCCAAGAAGCTTCGCCCCTAAAAAAAAAAGAGCGACCGATGAGCGGAAAGAAAGTAGGAAAGTCAAAATGTAAAAAAAAAGAACAGAGAGGGTGGTAGCGGAGTCCGTACACGATATTTCGTCCCCTAGATAGCGCAAGTTGTATTTTTCCGTCCTAGGTGGCCGGTTCGCCGCCGGTCACTTCCCCCCCCCCCTTTTCTGGTTGCCTGTTTTCATTTCTCTTCGATTTCTTCCCCATCTTCTGAAGATTTTATTTTATATTCCTTTATAAATCACCGTAGAGCAACCTCAGAGACTTATAAAACACACACACACACACACACAGAACAAATAAACACAAAGAGGACAAGAACATAGGCGAGTACAGATCTGTACTCGTCTCTGTCCTTGTCCTCTTTGTGTTTATTCGAGACTTGTGCCTTTCTCACATACTCTACTCAAGATACTGTATTTCAGATACTTTTTGAAGTACCTTAGTATCTTGCAAATACATTTGATAGAAAGTATTTGGTACTCTATTTGAATTACATTTCTGAGTATCTTGTACTCATTATCTCTAATACATTTTGACATTCCGCCATTTTCCGAGTTTTTCGGTATGAAGTGGCGTGGGCGTGGCACGAGCAAACTTGAACATTCTTTCGACCAACCAAATCCTGTTTCTATTTTCGATAAGCTACGATGACTTAGATTGAGTTCGTGAAAACATCGCTTTTGTGCCAATTGTGACTTATATTTCACTCCAAAGTTCTGCACCGAGCAAACACACCTTTTTTTTTTCCATAGAGTTTCCCACAAAAAATCCTCAAACAAAAGGGGTGGTTTTATGTAAGTAAAGGTTGCCACACTGAGGCGTAACGCAGAACGTGAAACGACCCACGACAACAATGCATACTTCAGTGTCAAGAAATTAACAAATACTGTAGAACCCTTTATTTTCGCGGCCCCTATTTTTCGCGAATCGATCACAGAGGACATAATCGCGGCCACTAAATTTCGCGAAATCCAGGCGCCTGCATTGAAACTCTTAAGGTTCGAATTTTTCACGTGCCCATAAATTTCGCGAATTCTAGTAGATGAAAATTGAGAAGTGGACACAAAAAGAATACTTTTTGTTTTGTGTGTTGTATGTTTGACTCCACTACAGCAAAACGGCAATGTTTCATTTGTTTCCTTTCTTTTTGTACTCAGTCCGGCACTTGCTTTTCTCGTGAACACTGTCTGTAAGCGAACATTGATAAGCAGAGAGCAAACAGGAAACTAACTGCGAGCAGGATGACCTCTCAAATGCGAACAAAGCATCTCCCAACGTTGAGTGCCTTTTTGAACGCAACGTACTTGAAGAAAGAGCGACCAGTGCCGTGGCTATTATGTGGGCTCTTTGTTATCCATTCACTCATTTCCGTATTCCAGGTTCGTTTATAGTGAACTACAATATAGGGAATATGGACTGTAGTCAAACGATGCGTCTAAGGTCCACCCTAGGGCGTGATATTTAGTGGTGGTACGGTGGTGTGAGAATCGCGCTCCCTAGCTGCTGGATGATCGGCTTCACAAGAAAGGTGCTTGCCTACACGTTCCTGGGGGGAAGAAATAAAGTAAGGCTCTAGTTCTGCTCGTATAAAGCAAAACTAGAATTAATTACACGACGCAGACCACGCCTCTTACTGCTATTCTACGACGATCCCCTATCGAAAAGACCATCAGGGAAAATCCTGATGGTCCATCAGGCTGATTGTCTGATGTATTTTGGGACATTGATGGTCTGATGGCCTGATGGTGTGATGATTTGATGGCTTGATGGTGTTATGGTTTGATGGTGTGATGGTCTGTCGTATTTTGGGACACTGATGGTTTGTTGGTCGGTATGAATTTCCAATCACATATATTTACCGGCAGAAGACAAAGATTCCATTACAGTCAATTGTGAACTTTATTCTGGGCCTATTATTATTTCAAAACGAAACATCCGAAGCGTTAGGGTACTTTCCGAAATCCCCGTAGAAACCTGAAAACAAAGTTGGTATTTAGGTTATGGCATGTTATTATTTCTATTTGGAAATAATTGAACATCGAATTATTAAACCGCAAAAACAAACTGGACGAGAAAATGTGTTTAACCCGCTCACTACTTTCGAGACTCCACGACGCGCAGTAATTTCATCGGTGTCCGTTGTGTGGCTATCTACACTCTGTCCCCATCGTCCTTGCTGGGCATGACAACGCCGTGCGACAGCACGCAATACACTAAGCCTCGTTGGCCCGAGGATGCAGCAAGCCTCGTATTACCGCATTCGCGGCTTTGTAAACGTTTTTTCACGCGAATATTTAGTTCACAGTACACGTGCACCTAGTAAATGAATTTCCTATCAAGCAAAGTGCGTTTGTCGGCACATTTTCTTCCACTTAGATTGTACACATGATCTACTTGATATACAAAGCGGATCAACAAATTGTTTCACCAACGGACAATAAAACAATTTAAAACAAAACTATGGTTGCAAAAACATACCTGAGTTTATAAGAAGGTGTCTTCGTTATCGTTCGAGTATCCTAGGACAATTGTTGAGGCGGATTATTACGGATTGAACACACAGTTATCGAGCCACACCGCTGTCAGCTTTACACACCGAATGAAATTCAGGCACGCGCAACGACGTGAGATCTCTAGCGCCATCTCTCGGCCACTTCTGTAACCTCCCGAATATAGTCAGGTTCTTTCCACCACCGCAAGATGTCATGAGAAGCACCATCAGCCTTTTTTCGTTCTGGTGGTCTATCGATATATCCTGGTGGTTTCACCGGGCGACATGCATCAAAACGTTTCAATGGTCCGTCAGCCGCCGCAACAAACGTTTTCAAGGTCTCTGAGCTACAAACAGAAGACTTTAATTTTCCATCAGCCATCATCAGGAAATGTTTGATGGTCTATCAGCCACCATCAAGTAAGCCTGTTGGACAATGGACAGTTAATTCTGATGGTATGAGTGGGATTACTAATACTGTGTTAATTGCCGTTACGAATTTCTGGCGGACCGTCAAACGCTTTGATGGTCCATCAGGGAAGTCTGGTGGACCCATTGGAGCTCCTGATGGACCATTAAGACGCCTTTGATGGTTCATCAGATGCCATCAAGGAAGCATGATGGACCATCAAAATCCCTTTGATGGTCTATTTGGACGGTCCTGATGGACCATCAGGACGCCATCTAGGAGGTCTGGTGGGCCATCAAGGAAACCTGATGGGCCATCAGGGAAGTTTGATGGACCATCAAGGAAGTTTGATGGGCCATCAGATTTTCTTATATCTAGATGACAGCCAGTTTGATAGGCACCAGCGCGCCACTTATAGGTCGTGAAAGTTGCGAATAGCTAAAGCGACCTCTTTTTTTGTCCCGAAAATTGTTTGTCACATGTATCAGTGATATTTTGCTCCTTATGGTTGGACTGCATAAAAGTACCTACCTTGCGTATTTTTTCTTTTTCGTGTTGTGTTGTTGCGTGCTTATAAACCATTCTGGTAAACCAGATTTGCGCAACTGTATTGTTGTGTTTGTCACTGACGTCGATACAAATTACGCACTGCAGAAGTACCTTCAAAAGTAATTGAATTACATTTCTAGGTATTTGTACTCTACTCAGGATACTTTAGAGTGAAAGTAACTTTAGTAATATTTTAAGTACTTTATAAAGCAGGTATTTAGTAAATTAACTTAAATACCTCTATCAATTATTTTGTCCAACACCGATTCATTCTTTCTGCGTGTTTTTTATGACACTCTACCAACACGCTCCTTACGTTTTAACTTCAAAGAAGCTGCTTGTCAAGTGTGTAGGAGGTAAGGAGCACACATTTACTTTTTATACATACATTATTATTTACATAGATGTCATACATAGGGTAGAATATATATATATATATATATATATAACAAAATTTAGGAAGCAATAGAATGGATGGCACAAAAACACGTAAGAGCACATATAAAGAAATATATAGTTATAAAAGATATCGCACCCCCACAAAGAAGTTAATTTTTTTCTAATCAACTGAAAGATGACCCGCTTCACCGTTTCTGTGCTTTCCTAGCAGCTGCAGGCCTTTTAAAATGAGTTTTTTGCTGATCTCTGCTATAAAGGCGTAAATTTCCCCGGGTTTATAGCAGGACATCTGGAGCAACCTTTTTCAGGTTGCTGAATCGAAAAGGTCTTGCGACTGCTCTGCCATTCTTCACCGCATCATCTTTGTATACCGGATAAAGAATGCACGCCAAAAAGGACTCCTCAAGCTTGTCCACGAAAGCTAGGGAGTGTCTGTTGGCATAAATAGAGCATCAAAAATGTCTGTGTCGTCATGTGCGCGTAGCACGTGGTACGATTTGATCTTGCGAATTTCAGGTGCAACGTCGCTCCCACTGTGGTCGCTCCTACATAAGAAAAAAAAAGTTGTGGGCGGCACCTTAAATGCTGTGTTCATGGGGATTCTGCCGCACGAGAGGGAAAATCAAAACCAGGATCGCACCACATAAAACGGGCATGAAACGAAACCGTCGAAGAACAAAAATTTACACTCTAAAAAAAAGGGCGTCATGGGGTACACCCATAGGGGGTGTAAGTGCTTGTCACATATGCTACACCTTTTAGGGGAACACTTGCACACCCCAAATATGGGAGTACGTGTACACCCGTTGGTGTGGTGCACATGTACACCTTTTTCTACAGAAATCTCACACGAAGGGAACACAGGTGCACCCCATTCAATGGTGTACGGCTACACCTCTTTCTACACCCAATGAAATGAAAGGGAACACAGATGCACCCCGTTCGAAGGTGTACCATTGCACCGCTTCATAAACCCGCCTCACTCAAAGGGAACACAGATGCACCCGCTCAATAGTGTACCATTACTCCCCTTTCTACACCTACTGCTCTCAAATGGAACACAGGAGCACCCCGTTCAATAGTGCACTGTTACACCTCTTTCTACACCCACTGAATTCGAAGAGAACACAGATGTACCCGATTCAAAGGTGCATGCATGGTTACACCACTTTATGCACCCGCTTCATTACTAACTTCATAAACCTATTTAAGACATCAAGGAAACCCTTAAAAATGTATGCGCCCCGGTGATAGCAAAAAGGCAGGTAAACGGACACACGGGATTGTTTTCAAATCTCATAGAAGCTTATTAGACAGCTTATTCCGTAAACAAGTACAAACTTGCAAGCAATCCGCGATATGCGAAGAGGTACGAAGAAGCTGTTACACAACTGAGAAGATTACTATGCCAACAAGAAACGGAAGTGAGTCTTAGGCAGTGTCTATTCTCCAAGCAGCCGGCAGAATTATTTCCACGAAATTCCACCAGAAGTCGCCATTCATTCATCGAACGACCTTTCATCGACAGCTGTACCCGCGAAGTGACGTGTACGGGGGGAAAGGTTGGTTAACATTTTCGCAATGAGCCGCCGCAGACTGTCGCCATGAAGCCGCGTGAACGGGTGTGCTGAGTCGGTGAGCACCCACCTCAGAGATACACGCGCGACAAAATGTCCCTACAGCGTGCATTGCGCGTAACGAGTGACGATGAAACGTTAGTGTTGATGAAACGTGTCTACAGAACGTGTATCAACGAAAACGTGTTTTCACAGAACGCCAGGAGATTGAGAAAGTCAGTATTCTACCTGCAGTTGTCACATGATTGTAGTCAGCTAATGGCAGGACACTGCCGATAGAATTTCGGGGAAATTACTCTCCCGGCTGCTAGAAAATAGACACTGCCTAATTCTAGAGGTAATCCGGAACGGAACGGTCAATTGTTGCAAAGGAGTAGGTTGCAAAGCACTTACGATGAAAGTACCGGATTCGAAATATGTAATCCGAAATATATGTCGACACGGGCACTGCAGCACAACAGAAACAAAAAATGAAAGCCGTTTACAACTCCGTGTAACGCCGAATTAGAGCGCAGCTCTTGAGGAGGAGGAGGGGAAGGTACGTAAAGGGGGCTATGCCCCTCCTGCTCTCCTGCCCTCCCGCATTTAGGCGAAAAGTTTCCGCTAAATTTAGCGGAAAAAATTCTCCGCTAAATTTAGCGGGGAAATTTCTCCGCTAAATTTAGCGGGTAAATTTTTCCTATAAATTTAGCGGGGAAAATTTTCCGCTAGATTTTTTCTGCTAAATTTAGCGGGCAAAATTTTCTGCAAGATTTAGCGGGGAAAATCTTCCGCAAGATTTAGCGGGTAAAACTTTCCGCTAGATTTAGCGGGAAAAATTTTCCGCTAAATTTAGCGGGGAAAACTTTCCGCTAGATTTAGCGGGGAAAATTTCCCGCTAAATTTAGCGGGGAAAATTTTCCGCTAGATTTAGCGGGGGAATTTTCCGCTAAATTTAGCGGGAAAAGTTTTCCGCTAGATTTAGCGGGGAACTTTACCCGTGATGCACCGCGCGGTTACGCCGACGCCGACGGCGACGCCGACGCCGCTCAAGCCGGAAACGGGCGCCTAAGAGCTGCGCTCTAAAAACGAAAGGAAAGGGGTCCGTGAAGATTCAGCACGATGTGGCAGAAGCAGTAATTTGCCGAACCGAACACTAAACGCATCACATGAATTCCTTGGGCTTTTTTGAAGAAATCGCTTGTTGCCAATATACGCGTAGGACTTTTCAATCACCGGAAATCTTGGTACACTCGAATACGTTGTCGCGGACGAAATCTACGGCAGCCCCGCTGGTCGCAGCACAGCACACAAAAAACTAGGCCGAGAAGCAGACATTCCGAGGTCGGGAAAAGCTACTACGTCATCCGTGAAACCTTTACCACATGATCACGCTCCTGCCGTCACCCGCGCCCAGACAGCGGAGTCGCGGGATGAAAAAGCCTCCGGTTCATTGGTCCGGCTACTGCTCACCTTCTTCCATGCTTTCTGCTTAGAGAGAGAAAGAAAAAGAAAATAGCAGCTCCTTCAAGGCCAAAAGGGGGGCGCCCTCGCAAAGACTTATCTTCAGGGGCAACCCAACAATGAACACAACGAGAAAATTTTGTCACTTATATCCTCTTTAAAGTTCGACCAAAAGTTAATAGTGCAGTGGATGCTACCCGTGGCCTTGGCCTTCAGGCAGGTGCCGTGCTCTGCCTTATCTCTAGCTTGGAGACTGTAGTCACGTGATCCTACCGGAGACCCGATTGGCCTAAAACAAGCATAGCGTCTACTCTACTGTCAATACCGAGTGTACAGGATAGCTCCATACTTCCTAAGAAACTGCCCAACCCAAAAAGTGACCCCCAAGAGGGAATCCAAGCACAAGCTGATCGGGGCGCGTGGCTAGCGTGGGCATGCACTGATACACCTATAGGTTTTTAAGGGAGAGGAGGATGCTCATTGTCGGTGTACAAGTACACTGGCTGGGTAACGCATGGTGCATCTTTCAGGAAAAAGGTGCATGTGTACCCGATGCACCCGACTACACCCTTTGTTTCTTAGGGTGTACCTCTCGCTTAGAAACTCCTTTGGGAATAGAAAGAACTAAAAGTCTTTCGACTTGCTCGAGTTCCCGCACCATTTCCCAGCGCAGAAGCGCCAAGCATACTCTTCCGAGAGCACCAGAACTTCTAAAGTAAAAGTAATGCGGACCGATCGAACACCCAGTTTTCCGCAGAACACTCGGAGCAAACGATCACGCTCATCGGACGTCGGCGACCGTTATTCCGGTTGCGCCGCTGTCACAGTTGCCAAACCGGCGGCAGTGTCGATTGTAACGCCATGTTTTGAGGCGGTGGAAACAAGAACCCTATGTTTGAGCGCAGAAAGAGCGCTTCGATGAAACACAGGCGTTAAACGGCCGTATCCCTCCTAATGGCCAGAGTGGGTTATTAACATATTTCACGTCGTCGTCACGTCACCATGACTCCCGGCGGCCTCTACTGAGGTTTCTTTGAACGCCGCTAGCTTCGTTGCCCTGGTTTACCTTCGCTATATTTTTGGCCCAAACCTGTGTTCCACAGCAGGTGTGTAAACCAAGCGAGCATTCTAAACAAAACATCAATCGAAAGGATTATAGAGTGTGTTCAAGGTTCGCCAGCATAACGTTGACGCTTTCACATTTGCTAATATGCCAGTCCGGGCACTATATGAAAATGACCCCGTCTTGGATTTGTACGAGCTGTTAAAAATATTCAAAATTTTTAAGAATAATGTACGTGGGCTATGAAAGGTCTCTTTTTATTATTTTCTATGAAGGACAGCTTTTATCAGGCAATTGCTCTCAAAGATTTCCAGCGCGTGGGTGATGTTTTAAAGGTAGAACAAGCATGTTGGCAGGGAGCAGAAAGAATAAAGCCGTACTTATTGAAAATCGGACTATACTACGTGGCCTTCGATTTATTTTGATTGTACATGCACACGGGGCTATTGATTCAGCGTCATTGCGTAGTTCTTGCCGTCTCTCTTGGTTTTGCATATGTCCTTCGTTCGTTTGGCACGTATATCTCCCATGCTGAAAAGCGCCGACGTCGTGTTCGCGCTAACAGTGTCCGACAGTGCACATAAATACATGTACGAAGCCGATTTAGTACGGTTTTAATGCAATGAACGTGAAAGAAAAAGGCCTGAAGTGGGGGGACGAACTATTTCGTCCGCCTGACCGAGAAATGCTCCAAACTACCTAGTACGTACGAATTATTCGTGATGTGTTCTCTCATAATCGAACACAGGGGGAAAATGTACTCACTTTTTCCCAAAGAAATGCATTGTCGAAAGTCAATTTTCGACTGGTTGCTGTCTGATTCAAATTGGGGCAGTCCACTAGCGCCAGTTGAACATCTAGCGTACATTATAATAACTCTATGTATTTAACTGTACCAAAAAAACCGAACAAAAAAAAAACGTCTAGATATAATACAAGCCTATTTAATCAGAAGTCACACAGGCAATCAAAAGAAATGCCGAGCGAAATGCGAGTTAGACTTGGTCTTCGGAGACAAACCTCATCAATGGGCACACGGAAATAATCATAGGACGATGGTAAAGAAATACAAAATATATCGCAGCGTTTTAGCGGATGTGGCCTCGCGCCTCTCAGAGCGCGGACTGACGGGAATTGCATTGCCTTCGGGACAGGCTATACAGGTCACCATACTGCGACGGAAGACCGCCTCCCCGAGCGCCAAACGACAGGTATTGCACTGCCTCCGGGATCGGCAGCACAGTTCATGACTGCGAAGGAAGGCCGCCTCCCCGAGTGGCGACCATAGAGTTAATATAATATTCTAGGGAAAGGTCCCGTGCGTTCGGGCCGCTTCGGAACGGCGGGACTAGACGCGGACATCGGTGGTTCAAGTTGGTGGTTCCGATAGTTACATATCGCTGACGACGCCTTAATATCCAGAAGAAAGCAGCAAAACATTGCCTGTAAGGTGTGTGCATTGCTCTTTCCTGTTGGCAATAACCCTCCAGCCCTAAAGCGTTATGAGATCCTCAGTCCTTCAAACCCCTTCATCCCATAAAACCCTCAGCCCTTCAACCCCATTCAGACATCCAAACCCCTTCAGCCCTTCAAACCACTTCAGCCCTTCAGACCCCTCAGCCAGGGGTTTCCCCAAAAACTAAAATTATGGGGGAGGGGTGTACATATTTTAGGGGGGGGGGGGGCGGGTTACGGGGGGCATTGAGAATAGAGGAGTCGTTACAAGTTAAGGGGGTGCCTTCAGAAAAACCAGGGGGGTGTACACAAATGACTTGAACCACAGAACAAAAATGCAGCTGTTCGAAACATGTTTGGAAGTTATTTTAGATGGAGTGTTACATGCTTGTTATTGAAACACAGAAATACAATAAGAGCCAACGTGTACTGAAACCCGAGCGCAAGCGGCTGTAGACAGAAATAATATAAAATAGCAGCAACCGAGTCATTTGTCGCCAAAATTATATTCCGAGGTACTCACAATGCCGCCGGATGAATTCCTGAAATGTACCGTAGTTCAACTTCTAAAACCAAGCCGATTCGCCTCACACGCACACACACACACACACACACCCTGTCAGCAACACGTTCAACAAAAACCACTAAAGCGCGAGACACTTGGACGGCAGAATCGTCCGATCCGACGTCCGATCCGACAATTCGAACGCCACTCCGAATTGCCGCACGCGACAGTTTGAGGCACACGCTTCCGACCTTGCATGCGACACGACGATCCGTTCGGCTCCGCCCAGGAGATCCAAGCACTCCAGCGGAGGTCCGCGTTCATATATCCCTGGTTCCAGATTGACGGTTTAGCTCGCACGAGCGAAGTTAGGAGCTCGTTCTCGCTAGCGCGTGCATTCTTTGCCGGGGCCATCTTTTTCGAGTGTGTCAGCGGGATCCACGCGTCCGGCTTGCCGTCACCCTTTCCGCTTTCTTATTCGTCCCGCCGGACCAATACGTCATCATGACGTTCGCGCTAGCTGTGCTGTCATTGGCTGGACGCTTCCGACAGTCCGTCCGCCGTGCGAAACTATCTGGCATGTTGGACGCACGCCGGATCGCCGATCCGACGTCTGAAGCGACCAAAGTTTTCATACCAGGCAGTCGTACTGCCGGATCGGACGTCGGATCGGATGGATTTTTCGCGCATGTGTCTCGCGCTTAACGCGAAGCGAACATCGAACGCCGTTGATAAAATCCCAAGCATGGTTTAGTTATCGTTACTAATGCCGTCGCGGTGGCGTCTACGGCGTTGTTTTGTGCTCGCTAGAGGACCTTCTTAATCCGGACGCACGAAGAGGTGCAAAAAACTGCCCTAATAAAGAGAAAAAGAAAACGAGAAAAAAATCATGTAATCTGTTGAGACAAAGTTCAGGCTGTATAAACATACACACACTCACATTCTTCCTTATCCGCATATTTCGCTGCTTTAGAAAATAGATATCACGTGTAGGACGAGAAGTCGACAGTGTGCGACCACTCGTAAGAGCCGCCCGATACAAAACAGCCAAGCGGCTTCCCCGACGCATATATCCCGTAGGGACGCGTGATTTTTCCCACAGACCGGTTAAAACTGTTTTGATGGAGTACCTGCTTTTTCGAAAGATTGCGAGAGACCCCACAGGCATGGGCGTACCAACCGGGAGGGGCAAAGGGGGCGCTTGCCTCCCCAGTTCTCAGAGCAGGGGGGCAAGGCATGTGTTTTGCCCCCCCCCCCCCCCTGAAACAGCCGCCACTGGGCAGGGCAAACACTGGCCGGCGGCGCCCAAGGGATACCACGGGCACCGCCCCCGGCCCTGGGGGGGGGGGGAGGAGGGGGGTCTGGTTTGCCCCCTCCCACTCAAAAACAAGTTGGTACGCCACTGCCCACAGGCCTTCTAAAAAACTATGCTAGGCTTCTCACACATCTCAGAAATGTTTCAAGGATACGTCAGGCCCCACAGAACACTTTGATGAACATTTCAAATCTCAGAAATTGTTGAAGTGTACATCAAGAACTTTCAAATATCCCGGTGGGCCCCACAATCGGTTTTTTAAGGGCTGTCTAGCTTATTTCACAGGAAAACACTGGAATCACGCATTGTATAAAAATAAAGTTGACATGGGCTCGAGTAACTTGAACTCGTCGCGGAAAAACGAACACGCGTAATATTTTGTCTGCTGTCTTTTGCTCTTCTGTCGCTCTCTTTCTCGTTATTTCTCTCGAGGCCATCGATGTCAGCGCTCAGGCTTCGCCGCGCTTAGTTCCCGTCTTCACCCCCTTGTCGCCGACCGACGGGTATTGCACTGCCTCTGTGGTCGACTATACAGATCACAACAGCGACGAAAGACATTTCATGATAAAAGAAAACAATATTGAAAATTATATTTTTGGGGAGATCGTTACAGATAGACTTTTGGGTGGTTTATTAATTGTACATAACCGATTACGCTTACATCAACGAGAAACACTGTCAGTGCAACGGCACTGTCACCCCGATCTACGGGTGCCTCATTCAGAGGGAGTTCGTAGTTCCTAGCCAGAAATGTGTCAAGTGGAACCGGCCTATAGACCGTTCCATTAGGGTCATAGCAGAGAGGGTAATAGAGAGAAAAAAATGCCCTCCCCCTCTCACCCGCATGTCGTCTGCTCCGCCGAGTGGGCTGTACCTAGCATCCGGCTGGCGTTCAAACTCCGTTTAAAATCGCGTCATTTTGGAAATTTCAAGCGCAGATGCGCAGATTTTGGTATGCCAGTTATCGTGTAATACTATGCTAGATACAAATACTAACAGGGTTCAATTGCGCTGTTACCTGCGTGCAAATAAAAAACAAACAGGAAAAACTGTGTCAGATGGGCTGGTCTCTCCGGCGAAAAGTGAATCCGGTTGCTGTACCTTTTATACTATACAAAGTTCGTACTGGTGTAGGCCTTTAGCGACCATGAGTGGAAGTCTAAATTAATAAATAAAAACGTGCTCTCCTTCCGCAATACACACAGTAGTTGAGGGTAGTACTGCCGGCTGACTCAACTACTATGTAAGTAACGGAAAAAAGATATGCTAGTTGATCATTTGCCGAAAGAGAACAACAGAGAGCTATAGGCTGATTTTGGAGTAGCCATAACTATTCTAAGAACGCCAACCACTTCACAACGGCAGCCACGAGCGAGAGTTCGATGTTCCGTTCAGCCCGCCGGTACAGCCCAAAGATGGAGAATGGCAACCTCCCGGTTTGTCGTCTGTTAGCGGAGTCGGGCGCGTGCCCTCTCTCTCGTTTTACCCCGCCGAACCCGCTGAATTTCCCGGATGTATGGAGAGGGCGCTGCTGTCGAACAAAATGGTGCCGCCCAGAGAGCGCTAAATGGAATGGTCGATAGTGAGGTCTATTTCCGTTGCATAAGTTTCCGTAGGTGCACCCTCGGGTAGGACACTGTCACGTAAAAACGCAACTAGATCTAGTAACCTAGGCTGACATGTCGGGGCAACATGCTCACGTCCCGTGAACTCGTCGTTTGACCGTAGGTTACGTGGAGTCACGTCACACTGTGCTTTTGACGTGACGTCACTTAACACCATGACTTGACACCTTGATATCAAGTTTTAACACGTCATGTGAACACTTCGCGTTACGCCATGACTTGGATGCTGCGGCATCACGTGCCACTGCCACGTGTGGTGACATCACTAGACACTGACTTTGCATGTAACATGTGACCGCATATATGTAATCAAAGTGTGCCAAATAAAAAAAAAGTAATGAAAACGCACCAGTTATCGTGCACTACAATTCTGTATATGTCGTTTTGATGGTTTGCTCTAATCTAACTTCAGCGATTAATATTCATGTTCCGAGACGATGTTTGCGAATTTCTCTTCAGTTTTATGTCAATCAACTTTTCCAAACTTGCGAACTTGTATAATATCATGGATGCTCCAAGTATTAACATTTTAGCCCATCTTTTTATCACGTAAGTTTCTCCTTCATAATTTCTAAAATTATTGTTCCCATTTTTTTGCTATATACAGGGTATTCCACGTAACTCGTGCCAGTGTTTAAAAATATTTTAGTGCACAATAAGAAGACAAAACCAAATAAATAAGCGTGTTCATTGTTTAGAGAAAGTCAGGCTTTTTTTGTATTTTTCCCAATGAAATACTTAATTCAGATTAATTAATGAACTTTTGAAATATTTAATTTAGAGCAAACGTTCTAATGCCAAAGTTGTCGAGCGTCCTAGAAACATTGAATTCGGTGGTTTTTATCAAGAAATCTTTACACAATTCTTTTGACTAAACTTCAAAAAATAAAAACACGCGAATTATGAAAAAAATAAAAAACAGGAACAAAACGCGAATCTGTCAACAGCGCCCATTCAGGAGTGCTATGTTTAGCATGCGGGCCTACTTTAATCCAGTCACGGCTGAGAGTGCTGCAAAACAAGGCACCCAAGCGCAAAACGCACGTGTTATTTTCGTAATCGGCGGGCCCTTCCGAAGTCCAGAAAAAAAGAACTGTGTTAATTAAGGCTTCTTGATAAAAACAGGTGAACTGGATGTTTCTGAGAACGCTCTACACTTTTGTCATTCAAAATTTTACTCTAAATTGAATATTTCAAAAGTTCAGTAATTAATGTTAATGATTATTTTATAGGGCAAAACGCAAAAACTAGCCTGGCTTGCTCTAGAAATGAACATGCTTATTTCTTTGGTTTCGTCTTCCTAAAATGCACATACATATTTTTAAACCTTGGCTCAAGTTACGTGGAATACCCTTTATATATTGTGCATCATTACAAATACGAAGGTTGTCCATGAGCATAAAAATAAACAACTAAATGAATGAACTAGAAGGACAGCTGTTAATTATTTTAAACTACTTTCTTGGTCACATACTTTCTGGTAAAAATATTAAAATTTCGAACTCTCTATGACTGGAGGTCTTGCCTTGAAACATTGACATCTTTGAAAGTGATTGTTGTCTTTACTGTACTTTCTATAATTGTTGTTTTTAAGCACATTTTTATATACCAATGAACCTAACATTTGTATATACAGTTGATTTCATTGTTGGCTTTTAGAATGTTTTTAGAAACACCAACTAAATTATTTTAAATGACCACTGGGAACCGAGTCTTCAGTGAATAGGTGAAAAAAGGAGATGATTTGCAATGTTCGTTTAGAGCCTATGCTGAAGCACGGTATATGCCGACGAAGCCTGGCGCTGTAAAACCAAATCAGACAAATGCTTTGACAGAATGATTAATGGGGCAAACTGCTTAACTCCTCTTTCTACAGTGTATTATACATTTTAACGTCATATCACCAGACCATCATCATGTAAAAACAGAAGAAAACAATTTATTATATAACCTACTCTAAAAACGACATCATTGATTTTTTTAAATAAATTAGTTGTCAGTGGGACAGCTCTTCTAATTCCGTTGAGTACGTTCTCGCACCACCACATTGCAGTAATATTCGATCAAGCTTAGTGCCATATAAAGTATACAGATCAATTTATAAACCGTATGTTGGCTTAAGGTGAAGTTATACTCAGATAAGCTTTAAGAAACCTTATTCGCCTTAATAATTATTTTCAAACGCTTTTTACGTTTCTTAGGTGATGGAGAAGTGGATAGAGCAGTATGGGAAAGTGTTCGGCTTCTACCAGTCAGAAGTGCCCTTCATCGCTCTTAGTGATGTGGAAATAATCAAACAGTGTTTCATCAAGGAGTCCAACGTGTTCCACGACCGACCATCAATTCCTCTGAAGGTGGAGCCATTCGCCAGTAGCCTGCCCTTCCTCAACGGTGAGGTCGCTTCTATATGCAATTTCTTTACTTTTGTGTAAAATGTAGCATACGATGGTCGAAAAGATAAACCTTCCTTCCCTCGTGCTAAATAGCAATTGTCGAGGGAAATATTTTAAGATTAAGATAACCACGAAATATTAAACCAGTACATGTGGTTGGCACAGCATACAATATTATGACCAGTTCATACATTAATAATGTATGAACCGGTCTCGAGTAGAATCACTGAATAACCACTGACCAGCACGTATACTCAAAGTAATTAACCTTATTACACCCATGTATTACAGTGAGTGCATATGGGTGGTTTCATCTCAAATCGGGCAGGGGGGATCGGTGGCCGAGTGGGCTAGCGCACACCAGCTCGCAGCTCGCGCTGCAGAACCCAGGGGTACTGGGTTCAATCCCCACCCCTGCCCGTATCGATCTGGATGAGCATCGTACCGGCGTGCGGTCGTACTACTGCGTGGTGCACGTTAAAGGCCCCAGGCTAGCGGTTGTACTGCACTGGCTAAATTGCTCATCTACAGCGAGTGACTCGTCGCAACATTAAAAATGGCTGACCAACGACTCGCTGTATAAATATCCACACAACCCACAATTATTATTGAAATCGGGCAGGCTGAAAGGGTAAAACTCTTAAATTCAACGAAAAAAAAAATAAATGTTTGGGGTCATTCCTGAAATGAAGGAGGGCGCAAACCGAGTTACGAAGCGTGGAAGCCGCAGTCGCAGAAACAAGTATGTTTGCTTGCCGTCGCAGGTAGCATGTTTGACACCCTCTGCTGGCGCTAATTTTTTTCCTCCATTCCTTTAACTTTTTACCCTAATTTAATAGGTACTATAAAGATACCTTGATCTATTCAAATTGCTTTAGACATTTTATTGTTTTCTAAAACAAACGTCGAACTCGTCGTTCAGATCGATATTTGGTCAACTTTAACAGAGCCTTACCTTGTCTGTACTTAAGGTAAAGTTTCTTTCTTTAGCTCTATATAAAGCACAAAGCAAGCCCATTATATATATAATAATACCAGTATAATTTGTTGACTAGCCGCTCCCCCACTTTCACGTAAACGTTGTGAGAAATAACAAATGTTGAAAGTTTGAAGTCGATTTTCTCACAAACCCTATTTTTCTAAATTTTCATTTTTTAAATTATTTTAGATATAGTAGTCGACTATAAGAAAAAATCCAATTTAGAACTGCAATATTGTATTTGTATGTCCTCTATTTGAGCAGCAATCGTGTGAAATTTGTGCTTATCTGACTAAAATACAGCAACCTTACCTGCGCTGGGGGCCTCTACGATTTCGGAAATATATTTTTATTTTTGTTTGCGTTTTTGAAAAAAGTAACGTAAATTAGGCAAACTTGTGATATTCATTGTAATTTAAAACTTGAAATAAGACAGAAACCCCATAAGCCCACTACAAAAAATGAGTAGCAAGTATATACAAATCAAAAGGCATCGCAACATGTCAAATATGTTTTCTATATAGAACGGCTAAAAGTAAACGAGAGGGGCTACTCATCATCCAGCCTATTACGATTGAATGATACATTCTTACACTATTCGCATCTTGTGCATAAATCTTCTAAAAATATACCCCGGGTTTTGTTCTCCTCACATCTTTCAGATCGCCGACAGTAGACTGCATAGTTCGTGCACCTCAGTAATGTAGAAACGCGCGCGCAGAACCAGTAGAAAACACAAAAAATATCGATGGTGAATTGTCCAAGGTCAGCACATTCTTTTACTAGCTCGACGTAACTGAATTAGTTTTCACACCGTTTAGGTGTCATGCAGTCCGCGGTTGCAGTTTTGAACACGCCGGCACTCACTCACTGATGATCTTCTGAATTTAGAGACACAAAGCAGGTACGTGCATGCCTTGACACATGTATGCAGCAGCTACTCTGGACTTTCGCAAATAATATCTAAGGCAGCGTTCAAGGCGCCTTCCTCCAGTATCTTCACTCGTGTGAGGATCGGATGCCCCTTGGTGGGTTTACCTTCTCCCACTTTTTTTCTTAAGCTTCGGAAACGCGTGAGCTTCTCTTTTTGCAATTGAGAGTAGAACGATCCCTCTGACTTTCTGTCTGAATGCCTCAACGAAGCTTTGCGCGTTCGTTGTCGAGCACAATTATGTAGTTTTCAAGTTATACATGGATGCCAGGTGCTTGAGCACGCCGCCCAATCCATCACACGAGCTTTTCCCGTGCCCTGATGCAGAGAATATCCACTTGGTGACGGCAATCTTTTTCTTGAACTCGTACACCTGGTGCCTGTTTTTGAAGTGGCTTGGAGCACCGTCTGAAATATTAAAAAGTTGCGTGAAATGTGGCATTACTTCCTCCAGCCGCCCTTCGGTGACGTTGAGCACAAAGAGCGCATGGGACGAGTCATGAACGATGTCGTCGCTCACAACGCCGAAGCTTAACGTTCCCTGTTCGGTCGTAGCCACGCAGGTAAAGATGGAAACCATCTTGCTCTTCCAGTGATGTCCTTGGACCACGCGCTGGATCAGGCCACTCCAGTTTTCAGCAAAATCGAATTGCAAGATGACGGCACGTTGACTTTACATGCGCTTTCTCGAGCCATATGGCTCTTCGCTGGGGGCGTTTGATGAAGAAGTGGGCAATATACTTTTTTCTTCACTTTTGAAACTCGTTACAAAAGTTCCAGAAGATTTATGTACACGATTTCAGTGGTTTGAGAATATCATTCTATCGTAATAGGCTGTTTAATGAGTAGCCACCCTTGTTTGCTTCGAACTGTTTTATATAAAAACATTTTTGACATGTTGTGAAGCCTTTTGATATGTATATACTTGTTACGCGTTGTTTTATAGTGTGCTTATGTGGTTTCTCTCTTATTTCAAGTGTTAAATTACAATAAATATCACAAGCTTGCCTACTTAAAGTTCCTTTTAAAAAACGTAAACCAAAGTAAAAACATATTTTCGCAATCGTAGAGGCGGACAATGCCGGTAAGGTGACTGTATTTTAGTGATATGAGCACACATTTCACACGATTGCTGCTCATATAGAGGACATACAACCGAAATATTGCACTTCTAGATTTTTTTTTCTAGTCTAATATTATATCTAAAACAATATAATTTTTTTTTATTTGGTTTTTAAGAAAATTGACTTTAAACTTTCAACATTTGTTATTTCTCACAACGTTTACATAAAGGGGGCGGAACGGCTAGTCAAGAGATCACAATGATATTATTATATCTATAAGGGGGTTGTCTTGGGCTTCCTAGAGAGCTAAAGAAATAAAATTTACCTCAAGTACAGACAAAGTAAGGACCTGTCAAGGCTGACCAAAAATCGACCTGAACGACGAGTTTGACATTTTTTTGGCGAGAAATAAAATTGCTAAATTTTTTGAATACATCAGGGTATCTTTATAGTACCTATTAAATGAGGAAAAAAAGTTTAGATGGAAGAGAAAAAAATTAGAGGCAGCAGAGGTTGTCAAACTCGCGACCTGCGACGGCAGGCAAAAATACTAGTTTCTGCCACTGCGGCTTCTACGCTTCCTAACTCGAGAACAAAAACACACACAAAAAAAATATATCGGGGGAAATGCGGTTTCCACTTTCTTTCATTTGAGAAATTCCCCCAAAACATATATTTTTTCGTCAAAATTAAAAATTACAAACTTTTAGCCTGTCCAATTTGAGATGAAACCACCCATATTTATGGCAAACTCCGAGACTGTAAAAAAGGCAAAAGTGAATACTGCGTAACAAGATCTCGAGCATCCATCAGAGATTTAAGACAGTGGGTCATGATTTAACACATATTTTCGATACTGTCATCCTTTGCAGGCCACTATACAAAGGAATATTCCCATCAGTATATAGGTTAATCTACACAGGCGTCTGGATCAGATTGGAGAACAAACGATTATCTTATAAGCATACGTCCTCCTGAGTCTGACTGTCGTTCCATTCTTGGTAAACAGTAAGCATCAATTCTCTCAAACAACGGAGTCGGCATGCCAGAAGAATATGCCGATTATGCATGCAAGGCACAAACACACAACGCTATGCAATGTAAAACGCCGGGCAGATATCATTTCAAATCATGCAGGAAAAAAAAAGTTATGTCTCTAAAATGAAAAGGATATATATATATATACATATATATATATATATATATATATGCTGGCCAAAATCTTCTGTAGGTCAAAACTAAAAACCGCCCTTGCGTCATAATTTTAATTCTTGAGGTTTTGAGTTCAAAATGAACAAAAATGAATTTTGGGGCTTGGCCGATCGTCACAGGTCGCGTATTTCAGAAATGAACTTTTTACACTGCTTATGAACTATATTAGAACGCAAAACATTTATGAAGGTTTTTGTTGTTTTTTTGGTCAGAAATCCAGACCCTGGCACATTTTATCATAATTTACCAGGTTTGGATGGTAACTTTTGCAACAATCGTTTTTATTACATAAATTATATATAAAACTGAAAGTTTAAACAAATATATATATTTAGCAATATCGCTGTTGTCATATAAAGTTATCAGACCTTTCCTTGGTGAGAACTTCCTGATACAAGAGGAAACTGAATGTATATATTTAAAAAAAAAAACGTTTTTCTGAAAAAGGCCTTTTTTATTTTTCTGTTTTCTTTTATTAAGAGCCCTTGGTGTGTCCGTTAGACATTGTATTCGTTTAAAACGACAAAATATTTAAAGTTATATTTCAAGATGTGAATCCTATTGCAAGTAACATTTCAGCCCTGATGTGTGATGGGACCCTCAGCACTTCAAACCCCTCCATCCCATCAAAGCCCCTCAGCCCTTCAAACTCCTTCAGCCCTCCATTGCCTTTGGGCCCTTTGGGCTTTTCAGACTCCCTCAGCATTTCAACCCTTTAGACGCCCAAAGTGACTATGACCCATAGACATAAAATGCTGTTTAAAATGTTATTTGAAGTGGATTTTAGACATTAAGTTTTGCACGCATGTAGTAACTCAAAAATACGATACGAACCAACGTGTACGTACTTGCAATCCTGCAAATGGGTAATGATTTTATCTCTAGCTGATCTTCTAAAGTCTTCTCGCATAACTGAGATAATGCCGGTAGGTTCTCGTACAAAAACATCCGAGGCGATATCGTCACTCTAAAATTAGCCCTGCGTGGCTGCAGCGAATTAGTCTATCGCCGGTGCCGCTATGCCGACATCGGCGACAGCGACGTTCTTCTTGTTTTTGCTTTCGTTGTCACAAGTTCACCACGTTAAAGCTTTAGTTTCCTAGTTTTTTGTCTCTGTCTTTCGTTGTTAGTGACAATATTCAAAACCGACTTACATTATTCAGAACAAACTTTCAGTACTATCCATATACAGTCTGAAATGTTTATGACACTGCCGGTTGTCACATAGCATTACGTTTTATATCAGTCCCACGAATCTCAGCAAACAGAACCAATAATAAAGTTCTCATTAGAGCGTACTCATCACACACTACACTTATGAATAAATTTGAAAATGCCTTTGATATAGGGATTTAGCTGTGGAACAGATGAGTCTGTATCGCGAGCAAAACATTCAATATCACTCAAAGCTCACTGGGACCAGACATAACTGTATGTAGACGTTCCAAGATTTTTTTGAAAACACCAATGAACATCTGCCAGTTTCAAAATAATAAAATTGGATAAAAATATGCCATCTGAAAAATTATTTTTAAGCCGCAACGTTTTTTGTCGAAACCTTACCTTGTTAAATGTTTTTCGGGTGCGTAATCTAACCTAGAATCAAGCACCTTGTGAGTCGATTCAGAATCAGTGTACTCACTAACCTTGAGGGACGGTTGCTATCAAGTCAATTAATTGGTCACCACAAACTGCCACAATATTGTCCTTGCATTTTTTTTTAATTTACATTTTAAGCTATCTTCCTCAGCAGTAACTTAAAATTTCGCTCCTCAATTACGCGAAGACAATTAATTTTGCTTATATTTCTAGCCTCTCTCGTTTTTCTCTTGTGAGCGGAGTTGTATTCTTGTGATCGAAGCGAGAAGGCATTAGCAGCACGTCGTATGGCGATTGTGGCTTAACCGATCGGAGATGCAAGCCATATCCTTAAACCTTTAATTGCCTATTTGAATATTTCTCCGGTAACTGTGACAGGTTTTTTTTTTTTTCACACACAATAATATTTCATTAGTTTTTATTGAGACGATGAAGTAATTCAAGGTAAATTATAATTAAATCTAGTGACGCAAGCATTCCTTATGTTTGGTTATGCTAATAAGTTTTTGTCTTGCGAATACTTTTTTATAAGTCTCATTGATGACGCGTCAGACTTCTTGACTAATGTAATCTAAATCTCTGTTTTATTTACGTAGTCTTTGTGTTTGTATACCACAAATATTCAACATGTTATCACGTGCTTTGACTGCGAAGTTAAAGAAAGACAGTTTTACAGTGCTTTAAAAGAATGTCACTGGCATATACAGTAAATGGCCTTGGCATATACAGTGACCAAAAAAAGTTCGCTTTTGATGAGCACAAAATTGTGCGGGACTTCTTTATTCTGTCATGTAAATTCGGTGTTATAAAGAAATTAGTCCTCATTTTCCTTTTCGGCTACTGCATATTGTCACGAATGAGAATTGATGAGGCGATATTGACAAAAGAAACTAAACGTTTAATGGGGTGAACTTGTGCTCAAAATTAAAAGGGAACAGATGAAAGCAGAGCGTCGCGGGCGTCGAAGTCGGCGTGACAGCAGAGTCGAACGCTTGGGCGGAACTGACCGCAGATCGCCTCGCGGAGCCCTTTATGTACGCGAGTTGGCTTCTGGAACAATCAGCCTAGAAGGTTCGGCGACTAGAACATTCGGAACTCGATCGGACGAGAATGTTCTCGAACTCACGAGAACGCAATGTTGAAAGAATAATTAAAAGAACATTCCACTGACTGGAATCGAACCGAGACTTTCCGCGCGAGTCATGCGCGGTAACCACTCGGCCACGCACGCAGTTGCTCTTTTTTTTATTGCATTGGTTTGGCAACAACGTGCACTCCAACAATGCGTCAGTCTTAAAAAGGGCCTCTGGAACACTTTTCAGACGGCTCCATTTAAAAACTTCGCATAACTTTTATCGATTTAAACACAGCCTCCAACTCAGGTGTGGGTGTTAATGCACTGTAAACACTTTCCATTTGAGCGACAAGGTGAACCACGCGGTCGCTCGCCGACGCGCGTGGCATTACTCGCCCCCTTTAAAAAGGCATCGTCTCGATGCCACGTGAAAGGCAACTAAACAAAGCAAGACAAACAAAAGAATGGGAAAATACGGAGGCTGGCAAAGCACAATCCTATCAAGCGTTGCACAAGATCACAGTTCGAAGTCTTATCGCGCGTAGTACGGCTTGAGGCGCACGACGTGGACAACTTCCGGTCGTGGAGGGCGGCGTGATGAAGTCCGTGTTCCGTCGGGCATCACCTCTTAGTTCAGAAACCCGAGTCGACGAAGCACTTTGTAGGGTCTGAAGTAGCGCTTTAGAAGTTTCTCGCTTAGACCACGTCGTCGTATTAGGGTCCAGACCCACACACGGTCTCCGGGCTTGAAGCGAACGTCGATCCGGCGACTGTTGTACAGGGTAGCGTCGACACGTTGTTGATCTTGAATTCGGAGTCGGGCGAGCTCGCGCACTTCTTCGGCTCGTTGCACAACCTCCTGGGCGTCGGGGATCCCATCGTCAGCCGGTTCGTGGGGTAGCGTCGCGTCGAGCATGGTCGTTACTTTTCTGCCATGCACCAGCTGAAACGGGGTTACTCCTGTGGTCTCTTGCACCGCCGTGTTGTAAGCAAACGTGACGCAGGGTAACACCTCGTCCCATGTCTTGTGCTCAACGTCGACATACATGGCGATCATGTCGGCGATAGTTTTTTTAGCCGCTCTGTTAGTCCGTATGTCTGCGGATGGTACACAGCGGTTCGACGGTGACCGGTGCCACTGAGACGAAGGATCTCTTGCGTCAGCTGGGCCATGAACGAAGATCCACGGTCTGTGATGAGGACTTCAGGGGCGCCGTGCCGGAGGACAATGGACTCGATGAAAAACTTGGCAACTTCAACAGCCGTACCTGATAGAAGGGCTTTCGTCTCGGCGTAACGTGTGAGATAATCGGTGGCGACGATTATCCAGCGGTTTCCCGACGTTGACGGTGGAAAAGGGCCAAGTAAATCCATTCCGATCTGCTGGAACGGCGTGTACGGGGGAGAGATCGGATGCAGAAGTCCTGACGGCTTCGTCGGCGGTTTCTTGCGTCGCTGACACTCGTGGCATGATCGAGTGTAGAGGTGAACGGTCTTCGGTAGCCTCGGCCAGTAGTTCTTTTCTCGAATCCTGGCGAGAGTCCTGCTGTAGCCAAGGTGTCCAGCTGCAGGGTCGTCATGGAATCCTTGGAAGATTTCTTCTCGAATGCTGGAAGGAATAACCAACAGCCATGCTGTGCTGTATTTGACAAAGTCCTCTTTGTACAGCACCCCTTGCCGTATGGAGAAGGTAGGCAGGATTCGTAAGAAAACACGGGGAACCGTACTCGCTTGTCCCTCTAGGTGCTCTATGAGCGCTCGTAGTTCAGGGTCGTCTCGCTGGATTCTGCCATGTCGCTGACATCCAGAGCGCCGAGGAAACACTCATCGTCGTCGTCTTCGATGCAGGCAGGACTGGCCTCGACTGGGGCCCTTGACAGGCAGTCGGCGTCATTGTGCTTCCGGCCGGACTTGTACACCACGGTCATGTCGAACTCCTGCAGTCTTAGGCTCCAGCGGGCGAGGCGCCCGGAGGGGTCCTTCAGGTTGGCGAGCCTGCAGAGCGAGTGGTGGTCCGTGACGACGCGAAAAGGACTTCCATACAAATATGGGCGGAACTTTGTTATTGCCCAGACGACAGCAAGGCCCTCCTTTTCAGCCGTTGTGTAGTTCGTCTCCGCCTTGGACAGTGTCCGACTCGCGTATGCGATGACTCGCTCTCCCCTGTCTTGCATTTGGACTAGTACTGCGCCAAGTCCGGTGTTACTGGCGTCCGTGTGGATCTGTTTCAGCGAACTGGTCGAAATGGCCAAGAATCGGGAGCGTCTGCAGTCTTCGTTTGAGCTGATCGAATGACCGCTGGTGTTCTTCTGTCCATTCAAACTTCACGACGAGCTTGGCGAAGTCCCGAACAAATCGTCTGTAGTAGGCACAGAGTCCGAGGAATCTTCTCACGGCCTTCTTGCCAGACGGCGGCGTAAATGCAGCTACGGCGCGGGTCTTCTCGGGGTCAGGTAGTGCACCTTTGTTGTTCACGACGTGGCCAAGGAAGTTAAGTTCACCATAGGCGAATCGACACCTTGTCGGCTTGAGTGACAGGCCGGCGGTCTTGATGGCTTGAAGCACGGCTCGAAGTCGTCTCCGGTGTTTGCTGAAATCCCGTGAAAATACCACGACATCGTCCAGGTAGACGAGGCAGCTCTGCCATTTCAGACCTGCCAGCACGGTGTCCATGACACGCTGGAAGGTGGCTGGTGCTGTACAAAGTCCGAACGGCATCACTTTGAATTCGTACAGTCCGTCGGGAGTGACGAAGGCAGTTTACTCCCGGTCGCGTTCGTCGACTTCAATCTGCCAGTAACCACTCTTCAGGTCCATTGGCGAAAAATATCGGAAGTGGCGTAGTCGGTCTAACGTATCGTCGATGCGGGGGAGCGGGTAAACATCCTTCTTCGTCACAGCATTTAGTCGACGATAGTCCACGCAGAACCACAGGGTCCTGTCCTTCTTCTTTACAAGGACGACCGAGGACGCCCACGGACTTCTTGAGGGTTGAATGATGTCGTCGTCGAGCATTTCCTGGACTTGATCTTGAATCACCTTCCTTTCCTTTAAGGAGACTTGATACGGCGACTGGTAAACAGGGAGCGCGTCGTCGTCGGTAATAATGCGATGTTTCGCCATTGGTGTTTGGTGAACTTTCGACGACGTGGCAAAACAATCCCTGTATTCGGCGAGGAGATCAACCAGTTGCCGGCGCTTAGGAGCTGGGAGCTCGGGGTCGACGTCGAGCTGCGGCGGCGACGTGCTCTTTTTCTGCGATGACGAGGTTTCCTCAGAGATTGTGGTGACGACGGCTGGCGCCTGAAGCTCTTCGACGTGGCCCATGGTGCTACCCTTCGTTAGGTGCTGCGGCTCCCCTCGAAAGTTTGTCACGAGAACGGTTGTACGTCCTTCTTGGAGATCCGTTACGCCTCGTGCGACGCCGATTCCTCTCCCCAAAAGCAATTGAAGGTTGCCTTCCAGGACAACTTCACCGCAGGTAGCTGTGTCGGTCACGACAAGTACGACACCACTTGATCGCGGCGGCAGCTTCACGTGGTTGCCGGCGACTTGGACGGCGGCTGACGCTGTTAGGGGTTTATCGGAAGGCGGAACAGGCCTCCGCAGCGTCAATCTGTTTTCGCCCAGGTCGATGACGGCGCCGTATTCACACAGAAAGTCCATGCCGAGAATGACATCTCTGGAATAGTCTTGTAGAACGATGAATTTCACAAGGCACCGGTTCTTCTGGCGGCGTCGGTTCTTCCGGCGGCGTCACGTTGATGGGATTTTCGGGTTGTACCGCCCGTTTGACTTCCTCGCGCACAACCTCGGCGATGAAGAGCGTCGCTGGACGACCCGAGGCTGGCAGCAACCTGTTGAGTTCCTCCCGGATCCCGGATAATTTCCCGGATGTCCGGGGTTACAGGGGAGGTTTCGCCGCTAAACAGGGTGGATGCAGCGACGCCTGGATGTCGTTGGTAGTGGGAAGCGCGCGCTTGGAGGGCGCGCCGACGTTGGTCGCGTCCGTGACGAAGGCTTCGACGGTGGTCGGCGGGTTCCGGACGAGGCCTCCAAAAATGTCATCCCTTACACCTCGCATCAGGATCCGCAGCTTCTTTTCCTCGGTGGCTTGAGGGTCGGCGCAAGTGACCAGGCGCAAAACATCCTCGACGAAACTGGTGATAGTCTCGTTTGCGCCCTGGGTCCTCATTCGAAGAAGGTCCTCGGCCCTCTCCCGTCGATATTGGTTGGCGAATGTCCGTCTCAGCGCATCCTTGCAGGCGGTCCACGAGATCAAGGAAGTCTCTCGATTCTCGAACCAGTGCCTGGCCGTCTCATCGAGCGCGAAGTAAAGACGCTGCAGGCACTGTTCGTCCGTCCATCGGTTGTGCTGGGCCACTCGCTCGTACTGCTGTAGCCAATCCTCAATGTCTTCATAAGGCTCACCGTGGAAAGACGCGGGCGTACGGGCAGCGACGGGAAGGACAACGACGGATGGAGTGGTCATCGTCGTGGTCTTCTTTGATTTCAGCGGCAGGGGTCCGAGTTCCGGGGGTAGGCCTTGGTCACGGCGACTTGACCGGGCCTTGGTCTGGTGTTCTGCGAAGGGTAACCTCCCGGGGCTGAGCACGTCACTTGGCCGGCGTGTTTTCGGAGGGGTACGGTCCACAGGCATAGAATGCGAATACCCCGCACCTCGAACTCACGAGACCGCAATGATGAAAAAATAAATAAATGAACATTCCACTGAATGGAATCGAACCTAGACTTTCCGCGCGACAGTCAAGCGCGGTAACCACTCGGCCACGCACGCGGTTGCTCGCCGACGCGCGTGGCAATATAACGCGTGGTAGCGAAGACCAGAGAAAGTTCGCGGATAACAGAAATCGAAACTTGAGTCATAAACTGGTTTCAACGGGTTCGCACTTGGTATAATGGGTAGCTGAACCAATGTTTTGCGCGGTTGACTGAACCGAAACTAATTTAGAGCAAAATTGCAAAGCTGTTTATTTCTAACCTGAACCGAACCGAAATATTGATTGGTTCGACACCCTAATTATAACTACCCGAATGATCTTGCAGCTGACACCTGGAAGAAAGTGCGCACTGTGCTCAACCCCACCTTCAGCGCAGTGAAAATGAAGCAGATGATGCAGATTATGAACGCTTGCACGGATGAGTTCGTAGACGTGCTCGATGACTACGCCAAGAAAGGAAAAGTGGTGGACATGTTCAAGGTAGCCCAAGGCTTGTCCCTGGATGTGATTACAAAGTGCGCTCTGGCATGGCAGGTAAGTGTGCTTTATTTGTGTTACTCGTCACGCGCATTGCCTGGGTTGTTACTGTAACGTATAACAACGGATGATATATTTTACCTCGATAAATACGGTAACCTTACTCAGTTTGCTCGAGGTTTCGTGTGACCATAATCGCACCCGCTATCAGTGACGATGTGACAGGAACTACTCAAAGCCTTTTTCGCGACGCTTTTTTTTTTTCGCTAACGCGAAGCAGCGTCTGTGGGTGCCAGCGGACAACTGTCCGTCTAGCCGCTGCGAAGTACTGGGCTGGTATCGATGCCTGCATTTTACAGGCACCGGTGCTTTACAAATATGTTGTTCACCTTCTGGCTCTGGTTATTCTCCAATCACGAAAGTCCTTAATTAGCCTTGTCACGTGGCTAGTTCTCCAAAGCCTGTAAGGAAAGATAAAATCTGAGGACTCTGTCTCCGATGCTTGGCGGAAATGGTGAGGATCGAATTATAAAACTTTTACAAAATCAAAAGTACAACAAGAAGGGATTCTGCACTGATCACGCAACCACTCCCAGCGAAGGACGTGCCTTCGTGAAGCTACCACGGACGTTGCCGCGCCCGACGAAGGTTATGTGGTCTTTGGATAGTGGGAGAAAATACATTCTGTTACCACAGACATGCTTCAAGTTCCCGTCTTGAGCATTTCAAAAATGTCCACACTAGGTTTATCGACATCCCCCAGTTTGACAAGGTCACTCGCGTTTCCACTCTTCAACCAAAAATCGCTACTTGTTTTGATTGGTGGACCATGGAATGTTCGATCAGCGGAACGCAGTTAGCATAGTATCTATTCACGGCTTCACCCTGATCGTCATTACCTTTTTATAGCAACATACTCAAAGGTGCTGATGTCGTGTTTGCGCTAACTGTATCGCTCAGCAAGTTCTTCGATGTCTCCAGGTGTCTCTAAAGGATACGACAGGACTACGTTTATAACAAATGAAATAACACGGCATGAACCCAGAGTTAGCCCTGAGTCGAGGGGATGTGTGTGCGCCCACCTTTTTCTCTCTCCCAGCAGGATAGCGTGAATAGTCTTGACCACTAGGCGACTATGACTAACCTCGTGCACGGATATCACCATGTGTCTCTGATCTGACTACGGAGTGCTTGGTTATACCTCTCACTTAGGCTTGAGTTTCTCGAGATGCCGCCTTCTTAGACTTCGTGGTGGGTGAGCCGGTTGAGTGGTAAAATGAACTCTTATCATATGGGAACCGCGCGCCACATTCTCCCTATCGGAGGTCGGAAACAAATCTGGCCCTCAGAACGCAAAATAACGGAACATAAAAAAATGGACAAAATTATAAGTAATGTCAAGCGATGACCCTTATACCCGCTGAGTAAAACCTCGCCATTTCTTATAGGAGAAGGAAAGGAAAATATTACTGCTGTTACAAACATCCAGAAAATTGCCTCAGGTGACCCTCTTTTGGAAGTGTAACCTGAGACTGCAAGCAAGACGCTGCTCAAAGCAAAAGTTTTTGGAAAGATTACAGCCCCTCTCACTACCGATAGCACTCTCAACTCAAAAGAGGTGATCTCTTTGGACGAGCTGCTAGACGTCCCAGAGAATGAAATTCTCGAGGGACTCGCGGATGAGAATGTTACAATGGTTTAGCGAATAAAAATCAAGAGAAATGGTAAAGAGATTCTAACCAAGCACATAATACTCACATTCAAAACACCTAACCCACCTTCACGCATTCACGTTGGCTAGATGAGATGTGAGGTTCACCCACACATCGCGAACCCACTCAAGGGTTTCAAGTGCAATCGATACGGCCACCAAACAGCACCATATTGTCGACCACAATGTTTTGCAAAGTGTTCCAGCAAGGATCCTGATGCGAAGGAGTGCTCTAACTCTTTTCATTGTATAAACAGCGAGGATAAACACCCAGCAGACTCACGCAGCTAGCCATCCTAGCAGTTCAAGAAGGAAATAGTACGCATTAAGATCTTACAGAAACTAAGCTGCCATGCTGCAGGGAAAGTGGTATTTGGGCAGCTGAAAACTCAATCCCTCTCGTCTCAGCCCGTGGTCCTCGCACTCAGAAAATTTGGTGGTCACCAGATTGTCAGGAGGCAAAAAAGAATAAAAATAATTGGTGGGGACTGTCTCGTCAATACACAAGAACTACCAACCTCCTCTCCTTAAAACGGGCCAGAAGCCTAAGCTAGTCAGGTGTATCAGCGAAGTAAAATAACAGCCTAAGATGGCTACAATTGCTCTCTTAACCCCTAAGACCGACCCAAAATTGTCTGGGAGAAAGTTTTGAAAGTTAAGGGGCAGTCATCAATGAATGCTATGAGGATTCTCCAAGTCAATAACAGAGAAATTGCTGACATCAACGATCAAGCTGATGAACTTGTTCAGCACCTTGCTTTCTGATTGAGTCAGCATTCCCGTACAAGCTTTCTTAGAGAAGATATAGCAAAGCCCGAGAAAGAACGGCTAAAATACAAACTGGACGATGCTGCTACAATAATGAGATATTCTCACTTTATGAGCTGCAATATACAGTGAACAAAGTGAAAAACACGGAAGCGGGACCTGACAAGGTGCACTGTGAAACGATTCGCCACCTTTCAGAAAAACAAACTCTCACTGCTCTTCGTATTCTGTACAATCGGATCTGGACCGAGAAAGTTTTTCCCGAGTTCCTGGTGCATTGCTCATGTTATTGCAGTCCCAACATCATTGAAGAACAATATTTTTATACAGCTAGCGTCCAGCGCGGCTTTTTTTTTCTCATCCCCACCATTTCACATAATGGGAAATAAAGAATATTATTATTACTTTTCAATATTAAATTAGCGGCTAGTATCTCTTTTTGAGTCACTGCACTTGGTATATAACAGCCAGAGTGGCTTTCAGCGCTTCCACTCAATGCAGGATTACCTCGTTCGACAGGAGAGGGAAATAAGATTAGCTTTTTCTTGAAACTAACATCTCATTATTTTTCGAGGTGGAAAGGGCATATGACATAGCTTGAAAACACGGCATTTTTAGATATATTGTAGACCTTGCAATAGGTGGCGGGATGTTCTCTTCTATTCCGGTTTTTTAAAGCAGGCTTTTTTGTTAGAATATAGGGAATAGACTTTCCGAAATATACGCCCAGGAAATTGGGGCAGCCCAAGGAAGTCTGCTTAGCGTGACCCCTACTCTGCATAAAAAGTATTTTTATTTCCAGATGCCTCCCCGCAGGCATTTTTTGTCTTTATGTTGACGAATGCCAAATGTCATTCAGGTCGTCTCAGTGCTTACAGACGGCTATAAGAAATATCCAATGGGCCCTGAATGGGCTTATTCAGGGGGTACAGAGCAATGATTTCAAGGTTTCTGGAGAAAAGACAGTCGTTGGTCATTTTACTAGAAAGAGAGGAATGTTCTTATTTACAGAACTCTACCTTGGATGCACAAATCTTCAAACTAAACCTGAACACAAACTCCTGGGTGTCGTGTTTGATCAGAAGCTGACCCTTGCTCCACATCTTCGGGAGCTTAAAGCGAACTGCATCAGAGGGTGTAACATCATTAAAGTGGTGGCTGGGGCATGATGCGTAGCCGAACGTGAACCAATTATGAGAATATACTGATCACTGGTCCGCTAGGAACTCAAGCATGAGCGAAACGTCTACAGCTCCGCAAGGCCGTTGGCACTTCGACTGCTAGATCTTGATCATCTTGCAGCCTTGAGAATGTGAACTGGTGTATTTAGAAGCTCTCGTGCAAATAGCCTGTATGTGGAGGCCCCGATTTTCCTCTCGATCTACGACATCAATATCTATCTCTAAGCTATGCTGCAAGTATAGGCGCCTTTCCAAACCACGTGGCTTACCAAGCTATTTACATTTGAGAAGATAAGCGGATATTTCTTATTTGGAGATTTCTCACACCAGCCTGATTGTGGATTCAGTACCTCTGCCATAAAATTCCCATATTGTTTAGTATAGCATCTACAATATCTGAGTACAACATACCTTCAGAGAGACGGATGCCTGTTGCATACGACTTCACAATGAGGAGGTATTCCAAAGGGCACATAATGCCCTCTGCGTATGTACCTCATTTTAATAAACTCCAGTTTAAATATGATAGATATCAATCAGCATAATAAACACTGAAGCGCCAAGGACAACGACAATTGAAATACATAGACAGGGTAGGCTCTAAACTCACAACTGACGTTTCATAAATGGTCATCAAAGAGGATAAAGATGTTAAGGGAATTTTAAATTTTGAAGCAATGATAGATTTAACTACAAAATTATTCACTCAGTGTGATGTTCATTGATATGAATAACCTCATGAATATAATGATTTACATAATTACAGGCTATATTAGATAAATTTACATAAAATTAAGATTAAGGTAATTAAGTGACGATATTTAAACGCAAAAGAAGGAAGATGAAGGTAATTCAGGGGCACCAATGATAAACATCTAGCTTTTCATCTGACAGGACTATCGATGCCGAACTTATGTAAACTTCCCCTTTTGACGCTAAGCCACAGTTACCACACTATACACTTGAACAACGTTTTGTGGCCATGCAGTCAAGACTATGGGCATACATGCCCTTGCACATCTTGAGCGCCCATCAGAACTGTGCACGCGCACTGTTCACTTCTGAAGTAACTGTCTGAGGGTACAGGCAGTATCAGTCCGTACTGTGTAGTAACTGTGGTGAAGCATAACTTCAGTTAATGATAATAATAATAATAATAGTAGTAATAATAAGAATAATAATAATCTTTATTTTCGTGTGCCTAAGAACAACCCGATGATGTTCATTTTGATACACAGAGAACGAGTAAACGCCAAATTAATACACAAAATAATAAAACACACATCACAGATAGGTTGGGATCCCTCGCAATTGCTTGCGGTAAAGAGAAGAATCGCTGAATATTTCAATACCTGCATTCTCAAAGCGATTGAACAGTGATTGCATGCGTAACAAGGATGAAGATCTGCATATGCTATTGACATAAAAAGTGGAGTGATTCTTAGTCTTAGGTGACATGGATATTAACATTGGATAAAAGCGAATTTTTATCTTTAAAATTTTAGGCGTGATTTTCTTTGATAATATGTCATGATATAATCACATTAGCCACATTTTAAACAAATGGTCACAAGTTGTGGCCTTGTTATACCTTCACTGTAATACTTTACCGATAAACGTTAAATAATAGTTTATAATTCCCTGTTCTATTCGAACCTAAATTACTGTCATTTAGATTGGGGTACACAAACTTGAACGATTTTTGAAAGGGTACACCCATTGCAAAAGAAAAAAGGGCCAAAAGCAAAATATCCAATTCAGTCTTCTATATCTGACCTTTTAAAAAAGGTCCGCATCATCAGCGTTTGCACTTTGTATCACTACAGACGTAGTACTAGCATAAAGAAAGAGGTCACTAGGAATACAAACTTTCTAATAGCGCTTGTTCGTATCTAAAAAATAAATATTAATGTGTATCCTACCCGTAGCGCCAGGTGTTGGACTGTGGTCACACAAAAACGAACTATGGCAAACTTGAAGAAAGAGTAAGTAAACATGCGAGCTGGTTGATGCAACAGATATTTGGAAAAAAAAAAACGGAGACGACGGGCAAAGAAGGGTACAAGCACAAAACGTATCAAACACAGGTACTAAACTTTATTGACACAACCGTTTATATACCATCTCTCACACCCATTTCTCCAGGAGTTTGCACACGTCTTTCTGACCTTCCACCATGGTAAGGCGTCGTGACCTTAATTCAAAAAACAAACTTATGTCCCATGCAACACACGCCTCCTAGAACTTTCACACGTCTTTGTGACCTTCAACCTCGGTAGAGACCTCCTCTTGTATAAAACAATGGTACAGGCAACACTTGAAAACAAAGCAACCTCCCCAAAAGGCACCCTCATGAATCCGTTCACAGGTTCCACCCTTCCGCCTGATAAAGCAAACAACAAACCTGTCACCAAAAGATTTAAGAAAAAAATATTGCAACAACAAAAACATTCGGGTCGCTCCATCTAGCGTTATCGACGGTTGACCGATGCAATTTCCTACGAACGCAATTCTGATTGTCTCCTTTAAGACACGTTTTGCACAATCTTTTGCTTTGCTTAACACCACAGTTTTCCCACGATCAGGCGAACAATTATTGCATTCCTGCACATGTTAGCGATCTCAGAATTCGGAGATCTGTTCTTGACCGCCCCCATGTGCTCAAGAAGTCTGTCATTTAGGCACCGTCTCGTCTGTCCCATGTCCGGAAACCCACAGGCTATTGGGATATCATTGAGATCGTTAAACATGTGCTGGAATGCAATAATTATTTGCCTGATTGGGGGAAACATTTGTGTTAAACAAACAAAAAGATTGTGCAAGAAGAGTCTTGAAGGAGACAATCAGAATTGCGTCCGTAGGAAATTGCATCAGTCAACCGTCGATAACACTAGATGGAGCAACCCGAAAGTTTTTGTTGTTGTAATAGTTCTTTCTTTTTAGCTTTTGGTGATAGGTTTGTCGTTTGCTTTATCAGGCGGCAGTGTGGGACCTGTAAACGGACTCATGAGGGTGCTCTTTGGCGAGGATGCTTTGTTTTGAAGCGTTGCCTGTACCATTGCTTTGTACAAGAGGAGGTCTCTACCGCGGTTGAAGGTCACAAAGACGTGTGCGAATTCCGGGAGACGTGTGTATGAAAGATGTATAAAAACGGTTGTGTCAATGAAGTTTAGTAACTGCGTTTGACATGTTTTGTGTTTGTCCCCTTCTTCGTCCGTCGTCTCCGTTTTTTTTTAAATGTGTGTGTAGCAAACAAACGCTAAGATACAATATTCTAATTTACTACATTTTTATGAATCTAAACATTTCGATTTGAACAAAATTTCATTTAGAAAAATTCGATCATTGTATTTTAGGGATGCGTATGATTATTGGTTGCTTTACTGTTGTTATATTTGATATGCGCTGAACTTGTTATGGTTCCTTTGTTATTGCTTTTTTCCAATACTTTCTTTTCCTGCTGTGCGCCCGTCGCAGTGCACTGTAGGCTTATTATTATTATTCTAAGACAAGCAAAAGAGGGCCCGGGTAAGAGGGGTTTCTCCTCCCCCTACTCTCCGCCTGCGCTAAGCTCTCAAACCTGTACATTTGGTAAGTGCTGTCACGAGCTTCCTCCATCGCTCTCATTTGCTCGAGGGGGCCGTAGCTTTCGCTGTACAAAGCTACAGTGAAATGAACTATAGCACACTTTATGCGTCTAGTTTTGGAATTGGACAACAGACGCGATAACTGGTAGGTGAATATCTCAAGAACCGCCGGATTTTCACCAACTTGTTTAATTGATCGTGCTCCTAGTAATGACTGTCTTGGAAGCCGAAATTACAACATAGCCCATCTTATAATTAATTAAAAAGTTAATAAACAAAGTTTAGTTAGCCTCCTCATTGTGATGGTTATTCTGCCATCTATCGTAACGTCCGCCGAGGTCGCTTCACAGGTGGTGAAGACAACATGCGAGTAGCTGTCACTCCTCCCGTTAAAATCTGCAAAAGAAAACCTGCACCCTGTATATTGGGAGCCTCCAACAAATGTGGTTGCCTCAAAATATTATTCGCAGTTTCAGCTTCTTTTTTTCTGTATTTTTCTTGGTACAAGCGTAGTGTCTCTTGGTGCCACTCTAACATTGTTCAGTCAGGTCGTAAACACTGAGCGACCTTCATAACCATACATGTGACGTAGATATGTTCTTGTTTCCACATAAATTAATATTATTTTTAATATTATCAATATTTTTTCATTCGACCATTCGTCAAGATACGGGCGTCTGTTACGAGTTTTAATGCATATCATATGGTGTCAATATCTCCACAACCTTATTTTATTTTCTATCTTCTTATTTCTCTATCTCTTTGTCTCTCCGTGTCGATAAATATTTATACAATTAAGCCTGTTGTAGTTGGCTAAAGGCCGTTGTGTGCATGATATTATCCTTTGATTAGAATGCATAATATTTTATGTTCGAGCAATTGATAATATTACATTCTTTACAACCCCACAGGTGGACTCCCAGAGAAATCCCCAGGAGCCCTTACTCCGTGAGGTTCGAAACATATTCCTCAGTTCAGATAATTTTGTGACAAGGGTGGCGTTCTGGTTCCCATCTCTGAACAAGCTGATCGAATGGTTGCATCCGTTCACAAAATTGGCAAGAACTCTAAACAATATCACCCAAAACCTCAGCAAAGTAGTCCATCTACGACGCAGTGGAATATCGCCAGAAGTGCCGGACATGCTTCAATTGATGCTAGATGCTCAAACCGAAAAAAGCAGCAGTGCTGACGACCACGACGAGAATGAGCCGTTGATCGAAGATCGTCTGCTCATTGCCAACTGCTTCATATTTCTGCTAGGTGGCTTCGACACAACCGCCGTTGCACTGGCGTATATAATGCACATCCTGGCCAAGTACCCCGAAGAACAAGACAATATTCTCCGCGAGGTAGCGGAAGCGTTCCCCGACAAAAAAGAACTGGGCTACGACGACCTCCACAGGCTCAAGCGTCTGGAAATGGTTATCAGCGAGAGCTTGCGCTTGTACCCTGTGATTGTGACCTTCGTGTCTCGAAACTGCCAGCAAGACATCACGGTGATGGGTCAGTTCATCTCAGCCGGTGCTAACGTGACTCTTCCGGTGTGGCACCTTCACCACAGCGCCGAACATTGGCCGGACCCTCTTAAATTCGACCCCGAGAGATTCAGCGAGGACAAAGGGAAGCCCCATGTGGGGGCCTACCTTCCCTTCGGACTCGGTCCTCGCGCGTGCATCGGCAAGCGCTTTGCGATGCTCGAGCTGAAGGCAACTGTCTGCAAGGTCCTGCGTAGCTTCAGAGTGGTACAGTGCGAGGAGACGCAGGACCCATTAAAACTGGTCGTTCCGAACGCCACTGCGTACCCAAAAGATGGGGTTAAGTTGAAGTTAGAACTGCGAAACCCGTGAATATTTGATTGCAGAATTGTCGCTTTAAAGGCATCGGCTCGGTGCACTTTCTTTTTTTTTTTTTAATCATATAATGATGACGGTATTTAAGTAACAGATTCCTTCATCGGGTACTCTTAACTGCATTTGGATTAAGAAAACACAAAAAAACGCCAAAAAATTCGAAATAAGCTAACGGCGTATTGCACGCGAGGCTTGGTTTGCAAGTTGATTCTCGCTTAAGAAGTGCGGTGAACTTGACTGCAGTTCATTTGTCGCTTGATTTTACATAACCGCTTTCAAATGTACAAGTAATAACTATAATACATTTAACGTAAGCAAGTGTTACGTGAAAAGGTGCGCGAGTAAACGAGGATCCTTATCACCTATTTGCTCTTTAGCGTATTTGGAGATCTACTTCAGATGCAAACGGCCCAGTACTGATAGCAACGCTCTTAACAGAAGTTTCAATGAAATACTTCCCTTAAACTTAGCTCAAATTATTCATCTGGCCTAAAGGGAGTCCAAACTGTTACGGAATTTTCTAGATCTAGTGCCCGTACTAGTTAATATGGTTGTCTGAAATGTTTACCAAACACGAACGTAAAGCAGTGGACTAGGACAGCGGTGACCTTGCTCAGTTTTTTACCTTCGTGTTTCGTAAAACTCAGCTGTTCACATTAAAAAAAAAAGTTAAAAAACAAGCAAAGCGTAAACCAAGGTTTCTTAAATATTGCGTCGCTTCTTTAGCTTAGATGATCGACACTTTATTTTGGAGAAATACCTCTATTAGTTTTAGACAAGCCCATGACTTTTTCTCGATTATATCGGCTAATTGTCATTCCAACGTTAGAAATAAATGTTCGTCGAATAATAAAAGTGAAAACGTATTGATTGTTTTATACTTTTACATTGTTTTATATTTTTATACATGTGACACAGCAATTAAAAAATCAGATTATATCAATATTTTGTTAATTATGTTGATTAATTAAACATTTGCGCAAAAGGGTTGTAAAAATATTGAACTTCTGATTTATTCTAGTTTCCTTTTTTTTTCAAAAAGTGGCATGACAAATGGCTCTTTAACAACAGAAATAGTATTCTGTCGCTTCATCGCTTAGGGATCTAAGCGAGCTATGCAACTGATTGCAAATATAACTTCAAAGTTTTAATGAGCCCAAAGTTCAATAAGCTGAACCTACCCGTACACTTTAAGACACTAGATTGAGCTTTTTCAACTATTTATGATAAATATTCAAATGCAGTGATGCACCGTAGCCTATACACTATATCTCTAGTTGACCACAGTGTTGCCAAAGGTACACAGTTGAAAGCGTAACCCAGGCAGTTTTAGAGGAGGGAGGAACTGCCCTCTTCTTACCCGGATCGTGTTTCGTTCGTCCCAGACGTCGCTTCATTCTCCATGGATTGGCCTATCCTTCAAACTTCGTCCAAAGCGGCGTTGCTCTCGTACATGGCTTCCGGAACACTGCGCCCAACTAGTGATATAAATAATAGCTTCGCGGCCTCAGAAACAAACCAAAAAATTAATATGTAGTCCCATGACCAGACTGGTACTCAATCTGTTACATGTAACAAAATTATTTAAGGTCCATTACACTCTAAGAAAAAAGGTAGCCTTTGTGACTACCTTGGTGTGGTAAAACGTTGTCACAAATATAACTACCCCTATGGTAAAAAGGACGACTCCATACGTCGTCAAAAAGCAAGTAGTGAAATTTGACTACCCCCTAAAGCAACATGGCCGCCGGTAAGCGACGCTCAAATTCCCCGGTAAGGCCTAGCGAACAGCACGGCTTTTCGGCTGAGGAATAGAATAGAGCGCATACGCCTATTCGACGTCTTCCAAATGCCATCAGACACTCTAAACAACCGTCCGCAAACACCGGCACCTTGCCTACATCCTGTAAAGACGGCAGTGTGTGCGGCAGAATCGCTGCGATTGCCCCCGCATCTCGCCAGATTTACTGTATTTTTACCGCCGGCAGAGAACGCTCAAAAAATAAATCGTTACGCGAGGAATGGGCATGCTGATTTTATTGAACAAACGTATGCTTTTCGCATGCTGAGATGAATCGTTGGGCACCTTTCTTCGACACCGACCAGAGGCGTTCAGCTCGCACCAGCGCTACCGCTATTTTTGTTTACCTCACTTTGTGTGTGCCTACCTATACCGACGTGGTTATTCATTCGTGCGCGTGTGTGCCTGCACTTCGCAGCTCCTAGACACAGAACGAGCATTTAGGTGGCCGAGTGGCACAATTATCACGATTGTTATCGAACTGAGAGGTAGGGAAAATAATTATCCGGCAGGCCAGCTGTTTTTAAATCAATACATGCATGACTGCTGAACGCTTAGCTTCTTGAATCAGGCGGCAGAATGCGCCACCTAGAAAGGGTAGTTGTAACCGCTAGATGACACTAAAAAGTTTCCTTTTTTTTTATTCTAGACTTCCCGACGCAACCAATTATACACAAACACATACACAGCACGAACCAACCAACATACCGAACACTGCTACAGGCACATACATGTCAGCAGTTCAACGAGGCACAAACTCCAACGCCACACTACGTGACACTCTACACTAACTGTCCTACCGACTCGATTCGTATATATTCATTACCATTTTTTGACAATGATTGGGCAAGAAAGTGCCACCCCTAACGAAAAACACCAGTATAACTTCTCACAATATGGATTATGAAACTGGAAATCTAACTGGAATTGTTTCTGGAAACTTGAAATCTAGTTTGCAGACACAGGAATTATTTCCGAAAACCTCAAATACAAACTGAATCCAGGTAGATTTCCAGTTCTATGATCCAGATAGCGAAAGGTTGTACTGTTTTTTTTCAGTCGGAACTGTTTGCTACTAGATGAATACAAAGTGTATTTCTAAGTATTATTGGCATACAAGTGCTATGTGTACTTGAACTGGCAGTCTAGACATATATCTTTATTTAGCGCTTCGAAGGGCAACATGATATGAAAGTAATCGGCTAAAGTAACACACAATTGCTCCCGGTCAGTTTCGGCTTCGATTCACGCAGTGATAAGCTTGCCCAAGCCATGTTGCCCCCTGCCCGAAGCAGGACCCATGGAGGTATTGCGTCGGCAACACCAATGGGAGTGCCTTTGCTTAGCACAAAACTACGCTAACTTACGCCCACTCATAACTGAGGTGGAACCCACAGAGGTATTGCAGGGGCCGCTCCAGCACACTTTGCCCACGTGAGGCCTACATGGGTCCTCCTTCATGTGCTACCATAGATTCTCATGAATCTGTTGTTAGGTATCACACACGACTCATTGAGAAGTTGTAGTAGGGTTACGAGTTTTCAGATAAATCGGAAAAAAAACGAAAAACACTCGGCCAGTAAAGTTTTTCGTCAATTCGAATTTGTACAAAAAACGCAGAATTGTGAGGTCAGAACGACCTTTTAAAAACGAAAAGACGGTGTTTTAGAAATAATCTTCAGAAGAGCACAGGGTCAGTGGTCCTAAGTAGATGATACTACAGTTTCCTTCAAAAATTTAGAACTACTGACGAAAGAGGTTTGCTAATGCTTGGATATCTAAAAACAAATTTCTCTTCAGCACCCATGGCCTTAAAACTACTTTTATAGAAAGCGCTAGTTCGCTCAAAGCTCTAGTATGCCGCAGCAATCTGGGGTCTCGGTCAAACAAAGCTCATGCATAACATCGAAGCCGTGCAAAAATCGTGCAGTACGTTTCATTTTCTGCAACTACCATCGCACGGCTAGTGTCTTATCAATGGAAACACCTCTATCTCTGCCCCTTCTTTCACTACGTCGAAAAATATCACGCCTAAGCCTGTTTTACAAAATGTATCATTCTAACGCCTCACTGAAGGACAAGCTATTTCTCAGCCCACCTTTTATTTCTGCGCGATCATCATTTTAAAGTCGGGATACCTCACAGAAAAACCTCAGCACACATTGACTTCTTCATTCCTCGAACGTCCTCTGTTTGGAACCACCTTCCCGCATCTATGGTAAATCTACCATCCATTGATTTATTTAGAGCTGCATTGATTAATAATTTTTTGCTAATACATATTAGGCTGATTTTTTCTTCTTTCTCGTAGAAGTGCATTGATGGCCTTTGCTTTTTTTATTGTTCTTGTTTTGTTGTTGATCTTGTCCACTCACCCTTTGTAATGCCTCCCGGGTCTTGAGGGTATTAAAATTAATAAATAAATAAATAGTTAAACCATAATTATGGATATGGTTTACCTTAAAGGGAAGCTAAAGAGGTTTTTAAAAATAAACAGTTTAAGGTGAATTCTAGAGTACTTTTATCCTGTGAATATGAATATCACGTTCGTTTTCTCCAAAGAAATAAATAAACGTGAGAAAAGACAAAAAACCTCCAACCGCTCGTTGCGTCATACCCAGATCTTTTCTGCCACCAAGCGCGTGTCGCTCGTGCGGGCAGCATGTGCAATTGCAAGCTTGTCAGGTATATTCCCCCGCACTGATACCAGTCATGCTGTCTTTTACTGACCTTTTCGAAAATAGCGAGATTGAGCGTGCATAGCTTTGACAGGCGCTGAAGACGCGCAATTGGCGACGTGCGCGACCGAAAGCGTCGCTGTGGTCGGCCTTCCACGATTGGCCGAACGCTGACTATGACGTCAGAAAAGGATTTACCATCGACGGAAATAAGAGAAATGAAACAACTTTAATTTTGACGGTGTTGGCAGTGTTCCTTAGAGAGCGCAATGATTTCAAGCTTCCACCATGCTATTTACAAACACCATCGAACTTGTTGTTTGCAAGGTAATGACGTCACAAGGGGGAACCATAGGAGGGCACCAGCAAAACATCTCTCCGCTAATAGCGAACATTCCGAAAACTCTGGACAGGACGTCAGGCTCTGGGGAGGAGGGGATAATTATTTTTTTGTAGCCTCCGTGCTCCAAATTGAAAAAGAATCTCGATATACGTGATCCTGGAGGCACAATGAAGAAGATTTCCTGAAATAGCGAATCGCTTCAGGTTTCCCTTTAGGGATTTTGTATAATTTAATGAAACAATGATTGTGTTGGGTATATTGAGGAAACATTTCCTATTATGTTTATTGCCTTTTTCTGCAACAAATATTAGTTTTGTAGATTGACAAAAAAAGAGATGTATTGCCCCATGTCAACTGTGTTTATGTCAATTCACTTGAGCCCATTCAATCTGTCGCTGCTCGGTTTGTCCCTGGGAAAGTACGAACTCTTCTTAAAAGGACCATGAAACGATTCTGAAATCGAATTTCATCCACTGCACGTCGTAAAAGGTGTGAAAAGAAACACAAAAACGCAAAAATAGGGAGTCAGAAAAAATTCTTCGCTATAGAACTTTTAAAAGAAAACCGGACTCTTTTGCGCCTTCTTTCCCTCGAAAGCTCTCTGCCTTGTCGCTGCGATGCATCCGCGCAACTGCAGCACGTCAGCCGAATCCACGTCGCCTATTGGGTAAAAGCCTACCTCACCAGCACCGCGATCATAAACAATAGATAGCCGGCGAATGTTTCCTAAAAGTTTTGTTAAATAATATTCAGATCCACATTTTGTAGCATAATTAGAGATGTGACGAAAATTGCCAAATTTGATAATGCTGAGAGCCAAGCGCCATCTATCGTGTGGTAAACGAAGCAAGAAAAAGACCCTACTACGCCTGCGCAGTCAATCCCCGAGCGTCGTCGGCGTCGTCTGCTGAACGGGTTTGCTTCTGGTCGCGCTATCTTCGCGGAGCACTTTCGTTTTCTGGCTGCTCGAGTAGTGTTTACGTTTGTGATCGATCGCTCGGTGGCTATGCCGAAGGGCTGCAGTGTACCGAAGTGCCCGAATTACAGTTTCTGCAGTCCGGTGGTTAAAAAGAAGCAATTGCAGTTTCACCGCTTGCCACTCGATGAACCACGTCGAAGCACTTGGTGCAGGCTCATCGGTTTGAGGGACCCCGGGTCTACGGAGATTCGTGTATGCTCGGAGCATTTTGACACCGAGCGTGACTACAGCCACATGCACAGCGTTCTCCACAAATGCGGGCAGGTTCCAAAAGCCCTCCGCCTGAAACCCAATACGATTCCGACGCTTCGGCTACCGTCGCCCCCCGAACAGGAGAGAGTCGCCAAGCGTCAAAGGACCACGGTGAGTGACGTCTCGAGCATCAAAACAATTTCACCATGTGGAGGATAACGAGTGCGTTAAGTGTAGTAAACTCTACTGTTAACCAACAGTACGATCTGCATGTGCTAAATTACTGTCGAGCCATTGCGGACCCGCAACCTCGGAAGGCAGCCGAAGGACGCGCCTTCGGTGCTGTACTCTGACAAATTTCTGTGGGTATGCAATCAAAGCTACGACTCCAAGCTACGGCTCGCGCACGTACGTTGAGTGTCGATCATTGCTACGCAACAAGATGCTCTTTCGTTCCCCTAGAATCCTGCAGAAAGTTGCTCTTGAGGTACTACTAGCACGAGCTCGAGACTTTTAAAGATGAGGTGCTTGCGCAAATAATTGTTTTGGGGAATATTCGGACAGCGGGGCTGTCGGTCTGCCTCGAGTGGACGACGAGTCCTGCTGTAGACGAGGAATGAAATTAAATCTGTTGAGTACTACTGTTTTTGTTTTGTTTTTACTTTACCAAATGCGGTGCCACACAAATGCACATCTATTATAAAATAGAATAATTGAACTTAAGGCAGCAAGGAATAAACAAGCTGCTTTTTCGACTTAAATGAATATGTGATATGTCACTTCCCTCTAGGGACATGTAGGGACTCACTGCTTTTTACTTTTACTGATGATTTAAATTTATAGATTTGACATAACCTACTAGATATGCCAACTTCCAGGTTGTAAAATGTGGTCAATTTTCTTTTACCAGGGCGATGATTCGGTATCGGCAAATGAAGCACCTATGGAGAGTGCCCCTCTTCAAGAGTGCTGCTGCTGCGTTGCCTGGAAAGCGGGAGCGGACACTACATATCGCTGCATACAAGAGAGGCCAGCAACACACGATGTAGCTCTGCGAGTTGATATGCAAGGCAAGGCAGGTATGAAGGATGCATCTGTGCAAGCTTCAGCGGCGACTCAACAAGCAGCTACACACATCCAAGGTTCTTTGCTTGGTCGAACGGCAGTCGGTAAGCATTCCAAGAAACATCGGCATTGGCTCTCTAGCCATATAGTGGCATCCATAAAATACCTGTATCCAATTAGTCTGTATGGTTTGTTTCTGGAATGTATTTGTTGGTAGTCACTGTCATACGTGAAGGCCCAATCCTTGGGGGATCCAACAATACCATGTATAGTTACTAAACTTTTTCTTATGCCATTGCACATTCTCTTTGCCTGGAGACACTGAACAGAGATGTAATAATTGTTTATTGTTTGCCTGTGGTCAGGCACGCAGGTCAACTTCCAGCAGGCCTATGCTGCGATGACCTATGCGGTGCAAACGGAGAGCTGGGTGCCTTCCATCCCCGTGCTTCCTACCCCCTCACTGCTTTCACCAGCTTCCGTTGTGACGCTGCCCGTCGCTTCCCTCCTTGAAGAAGACCTTGATCCCGGCCAAGAAAAGGATGAAGACTGGACCCCACTCAGCGA
>JABSTQ010007972.1:0-27286 GCA_013358835.2 Ixodes persulcatus | reverse complement strand
ACCCAAGAAGGGAAAAAGTGATCGTCCGCGGGCGGGACAAGGGGACGTTTGAAGCCACGTTGATCGCCACATCAGGTAATTACTGAGAATCATCGCGAGTGTTGAAATGCCTCTTCTCAGTACTGATGTGTCACTATATAGTTTGTTGATAGGTAGTACTAGCTGGTGCAGGTAGCGTTTATTACGGTCCCAAGTTCAAAGTGCAGCTTCGTCTTTTGTCAAGTTAAGCGTAGGTACAAGCGCACTGCTAGGCTAGAATCGCCTTTAGCTCGAACCCTACGCCACAGGAAGTCGTTCTTCATGCTCGGAGCCGCAATTTTTAGGGCGGTTCCCCTGCAATTAATAAGGACTATCGCCCAACTGTTAGAGTAGATGTGTGTTTGTTTGCAACAATGTGCGTGTATTTGTGTTTAAGTATGTAAACATGTGCGTGTGTTTGTCTTTTTTTTCTTAACATAGTTTCATCTTGTTGGTGCAAGGGACACTAGTCGTGTACTAGAGCGCCGGATTCAGAGGGGAAGGGTGCGGATGTCCTCATCACCCCCTTGAATTCTGCTTGTTTAAAAATGTAGGGCAGGGAAACGGGGGGGGGGGGTTCTTAATCATGTGATGCGCTGACCCCTCCGTCTGGAAAACCCTGCGTCCGGCCCTGGTCATGTGTGGGTACAGTGCCTCTCCCTGCTTACCGGCTCTTTGAGCGGCATCGTATAATAGGAGCACTGGATTCACTGGATTTCATATTCGTGCATTACGTTCACACCAAGTGCTTTGAAAACATGTTTCCATTTTCTCCAAAGGACGAGAACTTATGTGGTATGCAATGCATGTCTAGAAAACATATGAAAGCATATCTGTACATGTCTTGCACATATGTCACATGATCATGTCGAACACCGGTAACAACCAATGTGGTGGTGGACTCGACAGCCATCCGCAGCGAATGCCATGGTACACTGCGCCACGCTCGATGCGCGGCAATTGCTCCGTATCCCCACAACCGTTTCGTCGGCATGCCCGTGACAGAGTAACCGTCAAGATAGAGGAAGTATGCGTGGCAGGGAAGAGGTGCGGCCGCGCATTACTGAGTTTGAAGGATCCATTTCATACCAGCGAGCGACGGAACGTTTTTCCTGTTTACATTTGTCTACGCCTTTGCATCGGTTTTGCCCCTTCGTGGTGTGGATGCCCTTAGCCTTTCACGGAACAGCGAAGAAAACAAAGAATGACTGGGGCAAACAAAAACGTTTAATGGGGCGGACTTGTGCCCAATAATAAAAAAGGAAACAAGATAACAGGAGAGCGTCGCAAGCGTCGAAGTCGGCGGAACAGCAGAGTCGAATGCTGGGCGTGACTGACTGCAGGTCGCCACGCGGAGCCCCTTATGTACCTGCGCTGGCTTCTGGAACAATCGACCTGGAAGGTTCGGGGACTAGAACATTGGTACCTCGAACAAGCAACAGAATTCTTGAATTCACTAGAATACAAAACTGTAAGAATAAATAAAGGGACGCGTAACTCCCGGGAATCGAATCCTGGTTCTTCGCGGGGGAAGCAAGCCCGATAACTGTAAGGCCACGGCCGCGCTGCCTCCTTGGCGAGCTGCGCGCGCGGCATTACTGCCCCCTTTAAAAAGTGCATCGCCCCGATGCAACACAAAACAAAACAAAGCGCATAAAAAGAACGGCAAACTAAGGAGTCATTTGAAACACATAAGGCCCACAGTCCTATCAAGCGTAGTACGGCTTCCGGTGCACGATGTGGATGACTTCAGGTCGTGGTGGGCGACGTGATGTTGCTCTTGTTCCGTCGGGAATCACCTCGTAGTTCAGCTCCCCGAGGTGACGAAGTACCTTGTGTGGTCCAAAGTACCATTTCAGCAGTTTCTCACTGAGGCCGCGGTGACGGATGGGCGTTCACACCCACACCTTCTATCTTGGCTGGAAGTGGACGTCCTTGCGACGAAGGTTGTTGCGGCCCGCATAGACGCTTTCCTGATTTACAATCAGGAGTTGGGCGAGCTGGCGGACTTCTTCGGCCAATTGAGCAACCGCCTGGGCGTTGTCGCTCTCATTACCAGCTGGCTCATGGGGCAGCAATGCGTCCGGCATGGTCGTCACCTTCCGACCATGTACCGGCTGGAAAGGTGTGAATCAAGTGGTCTCTTGAACTACCGTATTGTAGGTGAACGGGTGAACATGACGTAGGGAAACTCCTTGTACCACGTGCTGTGCTCTACGACGACGTACATAGAGATCACTTCGGCAAGTATCTTGTTGAGTCGCTCTGTCAGCCCGTTGGTCTGCGGCTGGTACGCATTGGTACGACGGTGGCTGGTGTGACTGAGCCGGAGGATTTCTTGGGTGAGCTGTGCCATGGACGATGATCCTCAATCTGTAATCAGAACTTTGGGAGCGCCGTGTCGGAGTACGATAGACTCGATGAAAAACTTGACGACTTCAACAGCTGTTTCTGAAGGAAGGGCTTTCGTCTCTGCGTACCACGTGAGATAATGAGTGGCAACTATTATGTAACGGTTTTCAGGGTCGACGGAGGAAAAGGACCCAGTTGATTCATTCTGATCTGCTGGAATGGTGCAGTTGGCGGAGGAATAGGCTGCACGAGACCTGTCGGCTTTGTCGGCGGTTTCTTGCGTCGCTGGCACTCGTGGCATGATCGGGTGTAGAGGTGGACGGTTTTGGGGAGCTTGGGCCAGTAATACTTTTCACGAATACGGGCCAGGGTCCGGCTGTAACCAAGGTGTCCGGACATCGGGTTGTCCTGATATGCTTGAAAGATCTCTCGAAGGTCGGTCGGGATTACCAGCAGCCACGGTGAGTTGTTGTCCCCAAAGTGTTTTTTGTAAAGTAGACCTTGTCGAATGGCAAAGCTCGGCAGGGCTCGTGAGAAAACACGTGGTATGGTACTCCTGCACCCTTCCAGGTGCTCGTTTAATGCGCGCAGCTCCGGATCGCCTCGTTGACGCCGTGCCACGTCGTCGGTGTTCACAGCTTCTAGGAAGCACTCGTCGTCATCGTCGTCGCTGCTGCCGGAAGGTGTTTCGACAGGGGCCCTGGACAGGCAGTCAGCGCCGCTGTACTTGCGTCCTGACTTGTAAACCACATTCATGTTGAACTCTTGTAGTCGGAGGCTCCATCGACCGAGGCGTCCTGGCGGGTCCTTGAGGTTCGCAACCCAGCAGAGCGAGTGATGGTCCGTGACTACGCGGAATGGGCTCCCGTACAGGTACGGGAATAAATTCGTGATTGCCTAGGTGACCGCAAGACACTCTCTTTCAGTAGTGGAGTAATCTCTCTGCGATTTGGAAAGCGTCCGACTTGCGTAGGCGATGACTCGCTCGGTGCCTTCCTGCACTTGAACTGGTACCGCTCCAAGTCCTGCATTACTAGCGTCCGTTTGAATCTCGGTTTCCGCATCCTGATCAAAGTGTCCAGAGACAGGAGGAGTCTGGAGTCTTCGCTTCAGCACGTTGAATGCCTGGTGCTGCTTCTCGGCCCATTTGAACTTCTCGGCGTCCTTCGTGAGGTTTGTGTGCGGTGCGGATATTCTTGCGAAATCTCGAACGAAGCGTCGATAGTAGACACAAAGTCCAAGGAATCTTCGCACGGCTTTCTTGTGTGTCGCCGCTGGAAATGCCGCGACGGCGCGAGTCTTTTCGGGGTCTGGGCGGACGCCTTCGTTACTAACCAAGTGGCGTAGGAACTTCAGTTCGTCATAGGCGAACCGGCACTTTGACGGTTTGAGGGTGAGACCGGCGGTGTGTATGGCTTCAAGAACAGCGCGGAGTCGTCGCATGTGCTCGTCTAAATCAGTTGAAAATACTACAACGTCGTCAAGGTAGACGAGAATGCTCTGCCACTTCAGCCCTGCCAGTACTGTGTCCATGGCACGCTGGAAAGTTGGTGGCACCATGCATAGTCCGAAGGGTATCACCTTGAACTCGTACAGTCGATCCGGTGTGGCGAAGGCTGTCTTCTCTCGGTCCCGTTCGTCGAATTCAATCTTCCAGTAGCCGCTCTTCAGGTCCATCGATGAGAAATATCACGAGTGGCGCAGCCGGTCTAAAGTGTCCTCAATGCGGGGGAGGGGGTAGAAGTCATTCTTCGTTACCGCGTTCAGCTGCCTTTAGCCCACGCAGAACCTAAGCGTTCCGTCCTTCTTTCTAACCAGTATAACTGAGAAGGCCCACGGACTGCTTGAAGGTTGGATTATGCCGTCCTTCAGCATCTCTTGAACTTACTCCTGGATCACCTCCATTTCTTTAGCAGAGATTTTGTATGGCGATCGATGCACAGGGCGCGCGTCGTCCTCGGTAGCGATGCGGTGCTTCGCTACGGCGGTTTGGCGAACCTTCGACGACGTCGCATAGCAGTCGCGGTATTCGGCGAGTAGGTTAATCAGCCTGCCGTCTTTTCGGGCCCGGAAGCTTAGGGTCAATGTTGAGCTGCGCTGGCGGTGTACTGTCTTGCTGAGGTGGCGAGGATTCTTCAGTAGTCGCGGTGATTTCGGCGGATTTTCAGAGTTCCTCGACAGTGGCCCACGGGCTGCACCTTTCGTGAGGTCTTGCGTTTCAGTTCGGACTGTTCGTGATGAGGACCACAGTCCGCCCATTCTGTAGTTCAGCTACTAATTTTGCGACGCCTATTCCTCTTCCCAGAGCAATTGGAGGCTTACAATCAAGGAGAACTTCGCCGCAAGAAGCTTCATCGATCCCGACGAGTACGAGATAACTTCGACCGAGTGGTAAGTTTACGTGGTTTGCGAGGACTCGGACCGCGGATCGCGTCGCTTTTTGTTCCTCCGGTAGTGGTGCAGGTTTTCGTAGCGTCAGCCGGTTTGTTCCGAGGTCGATGACGACGCCATACTCGTAGAGAAAGTCCATTCCGAGGATAACGTCCCTCGCACAGTCTTGAAGAACGACTAACTTGACAGGGCACGTCTCACCGTGGAATTTGACTCGAGCAGTGCACCTCTTACAGTCGTAATGAGGTGTCATCCAGCAGTACGTATCTGCGGTCCCTCTTGCGGCGTCGTCACTTTTCAAGGCGGCGAGAGATCCTCCCACTCAAGACTGAGTAGTCTACTCCGGTGTCCACGAGTGCCGATGCGTCGTGGCTGTTGATCGCAACACTTAGGTTGTTGGACACCGATGAAGGGGCGTCGTTGTAATACGTGTTGTCGAGAGAGTGGGAGCGCTCCGGCGTTCTTGGAGGCTCTTTACTTTGATCGTCTTTGACAACGCCACCTCCAGGCGTTGCCTCATTTAGTTTTCCCGGCGACGCAGGGGAGACAGCCTCTCTCGGCGGGGTCGTGGCGCTGGAGACGCTGAACGTCATGGCGATGGCGAGCGAGATTCACGGGGGAGAGACGGCACCGAAGAGAGCGAGCGTCGGAGGTAGTCCTCGATATCGTGAGGGAGTTCGCCGTACGTCGGGCGTGGGTCGTTCGGGTGGAAACAACGCAGCCCAAGTCGCCGGTAGGGGCAGCGGCGGTAGATGTGGTCGGCCTCCCACAGTGGTAGCAGAGCGGGCCTCGGTCGGCCGTTCACCATACGTCAGTCTTCCTGGGCGAGGGTCGCTCCGGGCCGACGTTCTGGACTTTTCCTTCCTGGCGTCGAGGATACTGCGGCATTGGAGGGTCTCGTTGGGGTGGCGCCGTGGCCTGGCGGTTAGCTTGCGGCGGTCTTCGGACTATGGCGGCGTAGCTCAAAGTCGGTTCCTCTGGCGTCGTCGTGTTGGTCTGAAGCCTTAGGTTGGAAGGCCCGGCGAACTTCCTCTCGGACGACCTCGGCGAGCGACAGTAAGGAGGGGCGATCCTCAGCAGGGAGTATCTTGTGGAGGTCTTCCCGGATGACTTCACAAACGATCTCCCGAAGGCTGTAGACACCGATGGTATTCAGGTCCAGAAGGGAAGCAGCGATAGTTGGAGCAGCAGGTGCGCCGGCGATTCGGTGCTAGTGGCTTTCTCGGGCTGTCAGGGCACGCTTCGATTTTGGTGGCTTCGGTTACAAAATCCATTCTCAGTCGTTGGGGGATTGCGTATGAATTGTCCGAAAATTTCAACCTTCACTCCACGCACGAGAGCGTGAAGTTTCTTCTCCTCGGTGGCCTCTGGATCGGCCCGGGAACTTAGAGGCAGGACATCTTCGACAAAGCATGTCACGCTTTCGTTGGGGTCCTGCACCCTTGTTCGAAGAAGGTCCTCCGCTCGCTGCCGACGGTGGTAGTTGATTAACGTCCGCTTCAGTTCGGCGGCGCGTGGCTCCCACAAAGTAAAGGAGGCTTCGTGGTTCTGAAACCAATGCCTTGCGCTGCCTTCAAGCGCAATGTAGAGGTTCTGGAGGCGGGGCTCATTCTTCCATTTGTTGTGGCGGGCTACGCGTTCACAATGATGCAGCCAGTCCTCTACGTCTTTATGAGCTTCACCGTGAAACGGCGTTGGAGTGCGGGGAGTGACGGGCAGGATGACGACTGGTGGGGTAGTCATCGTCGCGGACCGCTTCTTTGATTTCAGCAGGGGTCCAATATTCAGGGGAAGGTCTTGGCTACGGCGACTTGACCGGGCCTTGGTCTGATCTTCGGCGAAGTATAGCCTCCCGGGGCTGAGCACATCACTTGGCCGGCGTGTTTTCGGAGGGGTACGGCCCACGGGCATAGAATGCAAATACGCCTCACCTCCATCAAAATGTCACGAAGGAAAAGCCAAGGAAACAAGTAATAACTGGAGCAAACTGAAACGCTTAATGTGGCGAACTAGTGCCCAAAAATAAAAAGGAAACAACATAACAGGAGAGCGTCGCAGGGCGTCGAAGTCGGCGTAACACCAGAGTCGAGCGCTGGGGGAGATTGACTGCAGATCGTCACGCGGAGCCCCTTATGTACACGCCCTGGCTTCTGGCAACAATCGACCTGGAAGGTTCGGCGACTAGGACATTCGTACCTTGAACAAGCAATAGAGTTCTCCAAATCGCTAGAATATTAAACTGCAAGAAAAAAATAAAAGGACGGGTAACTCCCGGGAATTGAACTCTGGCTCTTCGCGTGGGAGGCAAGCACGATGACCGTAAGGCCACGGCCGCGCTGCCTCATTGGCAAGCTGCGCGCGCGGCAGTGTCATCATTCCGCTTGCATGCTCGGAGCGCAATTTTGGGGCTCCCTACCCAGTATGGGTGAGAGTGTCGTTCCGGGAGTTCGGCCACACGATGATCGGTCGGCGCGGACTGTGTAGCACGCTCGCCGAGGCATCGCCGCCAGGACATCAGCCTGTGCCGTTCATTACACGGTAACCTTTGCTAGGAGTGAAACTATGCAGGCGAACTGGTTAGGAATCATCATAATCTAAACACTGAGATAGGTAGAGTCTCGTTGTCTGTTATTTAATTTATCGTTGTCTCAAGGTTTAGATTCTCTACTGAAAAATACCATATGAAGTTATACCGTATCGAAGCGGTCCATACCGGTTCGGTATATTTAGACCGGAGGCCTATAGCATCATACCGGCGGCCCGGAGTAGTCATACCGGTACCGGTATACGCTATCCATGGTCCCTGTGACTCCATAACGGCAGCCCGGGAATGTTTCAACGGGACCGGTTCACTTAGTCCTGAAGCCCCGGTAGCTTGATAGTGATAGCCCTATCTGGTGTACCGGACTGTGGCTCCCGTCGTACCGGGAATTACGCGAACTCCAGGAAAGCAAAGCGGTCGCCCGGTGCGCTAAGGCGGTGAAACAGATCGTCAGAGCGGTCACCCGGACACTCTACCAATAAGCGGTGATGCTGTGGCGGTTTATCAGTTCTTCATACCGGCGAAGACGCATAACTAGAGCGATAAGGCCGGCGACTCGCGATAAACATAAATGTTTTATTACACCTGATTTTGACGAATTCAAAGCAAATTAGGAATAAGAAAATAAAAATATCTGCATAAAAGTGCAACAGGCAATACAAATGTCTGCTATCAAAGTTTCTGTATAAAACAAAAGTAAAAGGATACATATCTCAGATAAAAAAGTGAATATTCACAAATATTTTTAAAGAGCCCTACCGAAAAAACAAAACAATAGGATTACAGTATAAAAACCAAACCTGGAATCTGAAAACAAATGGTTTGCAGAAACCGGAAAACGCACCAGATCTTCAAAAACCGGTTTAGCAGTCTGGGTCTATGACGGGAAATATACCAGGACAGAAAACGAACGCATTGCATAAAACTAGCTTGCAACCCAAGCCCCGCTGAACCCCCCTTCCCGCCTTGCATGTCCGGAAAAAGAGTCCCATATAATTTAGTTGAGCGAAGTTTCGTCGAAAACATTCGTTTTTTTTCGGTGTTAATTATAACAAAAGAATTGTAAATCTTGCCAAATGCCTCGGCAAAACAAATTATTCGAGAAAAACAAAAGTCGCCATACAGAAACAACCCGCGACTGCGGCGTATAAGTCAAAGGCGTTACCACTAGGCTACGCTACCTTCACTTCAAAATCACGTTTTGACAGTTGGTGTCATACAAGATTTAAGGCATTCACGTCGAGAACAGGTTTTAAAAGTTACTAATCGTAGTAATCGCATTCCAAAGACGCCGCGCTGTCGTAAATTGTTTTTCGCCAGCTAGGTCCTGTAGCGATGAGGCTAGGGCTGGGGGATTCATCCCGGAAATGTAAAGGAACCAAGAAAACGACGTGAGGCTTGCGGACGTAGTTTGTGGGTGCCGACGACTTCCGACCCGACTGTCCAAACAGCCCTTGAGGGGGCCTTGCTTCCGAGAGGACTGGATATTCTTTCCGGCGGGCACAAAATACTTAGACGGCATGCTTGCGCTGATGCGGATACGTAGGAGGTGGATAACATGACAACCAATGCACAGCAAATATGTCGAGCACGGCACATGGGACAACCACGGTCGCCGCCATGTTAAAATAAAACGAAGCTAAGCCGGCCGAGCTTCAGTTTAGTACACAATGCACTGCGACATGATTTATTACAAATAATTATATTAATGTTAAAACAGATTATTTGTACTTTGAAGTTCAATCGTAAGTCGACTAAAAGAAGCACATTCACGTTGCGTCAAATGAGTTTCATTGGAACCACTGTAGTCGAACCAACGAACATCGCCGCATCGCCATCGCTATCGTGACAAAACTCAAAAACGAAGCGAGTGACGAACTTCATCAAAGACCGTTCTTGGAAAAAAGTGTCCCAGGTGCCGGCGTGCCCATGGAGCCCACTGTGGATTTTAGTCTAATTGGTGAGTGCTCGTCTATTCGTTTTACTTTTTCAGTCCTTCGTTTTCGGAGTGTTTATGACGTGTTCTTGTGTAGTGCAGGCGGCGTGAAAGCGAACGTGTGCGGCTCCTTGTCGCACACGTGCTAGGCGCATTGGTGACCCTCGAGCTTTTGCCAAGGATGTCCCGGAACCGACCTTTCACTGAGCGAACAGTCGGACTGCAGGAACGCACCCAGAGGCAAACGTCCCACCGTAGGCGCGGGAAGGGGGAAGGTGGTCTTGTTAAGTGCATCAGGGAGCTTTATCACGTGGATCGGTGGACAAGGCTTGAAGTCTACAAATCGGGTGACGGTGTGCTTTGCGGAACCTGTGACTGCTAGGCACCCGTTACGTGCTAGCGCTAATATTTGCACCCCGTTTTCTGCCACTGCGGGTGTTCGGATTCAAGTTAAATTTTCGTCCTCGAAAACTACTAACATATTGCGTGCCGTGCGCCTTTAGAGGAGGTGTTTGTATTGATGTGTTGCTTGCGAAGAGTATAAAGAATTATTTTTCGACGAGGACGCAGACTTTTAATACAAAATGGTGTATATGTTGCGCTTAATTTGTTAGCCCTCTGGCGATACTTTATTATGAAGGTAGAGAAAAAAAACGCTTTTGAGTAGTTAGAAAGAGAGCAGAAAACAAGGTGTTTCGAACAACTTTCTTGACGAGACCATGAACTGATTTTCCAACCACTTCCTCCTCAGCTTTCCTCGTGAGTTCCTAAGCAAAGTGAGAAATCATGTGGTTGTATTTAACTGGAACCCAAAGTTTTCCCTGCAGTCTAAGTGTCGGCAAAGACAAAGTCCTTGATAAAATTCACCCTTCACATTTTCGCAAGGTCTAACAACCATAAAGCGAGAGACGAGACAAGTGATGGCGACCCATTTCGTTATCACTCGGTCATCCGCGCAGCGAGGCGAACCGCATGAAAGTGGCGGGAACAAGCGATCAAGGCGATGAGCAACGTTTTCTAGAAATCCAAAAGCCAAGCGGCGTAACGAGCGACAGTAAGGAATCTCCATCGCTCGTCACGTCGCTCGCTAAATCACTTGCATGCGGTTCAGCCTTAATTTTAAGAACGCGAGTAACACATGCCACACGTGAGTGCTGTGCTGCCACTCCCGAGTGCCTCTGATTTCAAGGCTACACTGCCATTTGCTTCGAAGTGCGGAACAGGCCTTGTGCGCTGGCACTTTAACGCCGCTTACGAGACTAACACAAACGCATCAAGGGTTTAGGTGGGGTTAGCCATCTGGCGTGTTTACAGCACCATCCTTTTTCAGGTAAGCGGACTTTCAGAAGAAAGCCCACCTACCTGAAGAGCAATTAGGGTTTTTAGAATCGGGAAATATTGCCGCTCACGCAGGTGGCTTAGTTGGCAGTGCTCCCTTGCCCAAACAATTGCCGTGCTTGCCTCCCGCACGAAAAACCGAGGTTTGATGCCTGGCCGCTGATACACCTTTTTGTTTTTTCTGTAATGTCGAATTCTGGTAGATTTGAGAGCCCTGTTGCTTATTTGAGGTTAGAATGTTCTACGCCGATTGTTCCAGAAGCCCACGTGCCCGTGACAAGCCTGAGTTAGTCTTGTTCCAGCGTTTGACCGTTCTGTTTCACCGACATCTACGCCTGCGGCGCTAAGCTTTCTTCTATTTTTTTCTGAGCGCAAATTCGCCCCATTAAACGTTTAGTTCCTCATTTATTTGCCGCCTCACTTTCGTCATTCGTGACAATATCGTGGCTTATTCGAAAATGAAGGCCTGCCCATAAGACATTTGATATACTCGGACAGTGTCCACCACTTGACTGCAACTGGTTAAGAAGGTACAGTTTTTCATGTCACTCAGAATCTACAATCCTGTATCCAGAAAATATTGTCTAGGCTAATAACAATACTATCTTTGATTTTGGAAGGCCTCCATGATATGTATAGTGTATAGTAAGATTCGTGATTCGGTAACCCAGTTTAAATGTTACCGTGATAAAATTCATACCGTTTTTTTCGCAGGGTACTATTATTGACATTTTTACTCACCCATCTATGATGGTATAACCGCCCCCAAAAGATATTTGTAGCATTAAGTCTTCTTTATTTTTAATGCAGCTTAACATTCAATCTTCTGCACAGGGGCGAAGAAGGCGGTTATTGGTGTTGAAGCCTGCAGTGCCGAAGCGTGACGGGGCAGCCCTGCAGGCGGCTGAAAGGAGCAGCTCCGAAGAGAGCACTGACACCTGACAAGCAGGCCGCCGTGGGCAGTAAGTTGTTTCTTTTGGCTCCCAACACGCCAAACTCTGCCATTTATTTGCAGCCATCAATATGACTTCATGTTGACCACTTTGAATGCTTGGTCTCTTTATTCAGTAAATACAAAATGAAGTATGTGCATTAAGGTTGCTCGCATGTGAAGAAAGGCACCATTCCTTATGATAATGACAGGCCTGACGGAAGAATGTCCCAATCACGGACATCTGCACAGAGTTTTACCATACTTGACACCCAGAAGGAATCACTCTAAATAATAAAGGGTAAGGTAATGTCTGTACATATTCAACAATCTTTAGTAAATCAGGTAAATAATTTTCAATTGTTTCCAACATAGTCATGCTCGTTGTCAACAAGCAGAAATTAAGTTAGTCTTTTTTTTACTTCAGTTTACTGAAGATCTTTTTGACTGTCGTCACAGATGTAGCTTTGTTTACAGCTGCACTTACCAGTTTTCTTCACTGAGCCACAATAGGCTGTGGTTGCAGAGGAATATTGGGTACAATTACGGCGAATATGAACCGAAACGCAATGACACCTTGTGCTCGAGACTATTAGTGCTGTTTGTCATATTACTGGGTAAACACTTGCGCACGTTGGGGCCGAGACACATTCCCTCCTGTGCTCGTTACACCGTTCCAATCCCCGTCATGATGGGTGTGCCATGCAACCCAATGTCTGTAGACACTTGTGATGGTCACATTTTTAGATAATTTGCCTCTGCATCTTTGGCAGTGAAAGAAAAACTTAAATTGTTATTTATCACTTGCTTTTTGATTTAGTGAATTTAACATTATTCTGCAAACTGCTGCACAATTAGGCCTTTCTAGAGCATTCACCAACACGCCCTCAGAACCAGCATTTCTGCCCCTGCATTGTAAATGAGAAATTAAGCTGGGGAATGCTTTAACAGGCATCACACAGCAAAAACGCACGGCCTGCCGGTATCGTGCTCATCTCATATGACAACAGGCAGGTGTGGGGATCAAGAGAAACCCGTAGCCTTTGGTTTTACAGCGCGATCCTTAGCTCTTTTGAATGGCAAGAATAATGCATAAAATCGTTTCAAAATTTCATCAAAACAAACTCTGTGGTACTTTTGTGTTGAGCCTCGATTTGTGCAACAGTCAGTTTGCGATAAGTGGCTCACACTCGGATCTTGGTTAATATTTATGGAGAATGACAAATTTAACCTTGTCACCTTCGCACTCAATACGGCACCCGTCGTCTCGCTACCAGACAGCAGGGAGTGTGCTCTGTCACGAGCACACGATGAGATTTGTCTCTGCGTCAGTTGGTGCAAGTGTTTACGGAGCAATGTGCCAGGCGGCGTTGATAGCGCCACACGTGCCGTTTCAACTCACACCGGTAGCGATAGTACCTGATGTCAAGAAGCAGCAGTTCTTAAAAAAGCATGGTAAACTAACGTTTCATGCCTTGTAAAAGAAAACACTTTCATTGGTTGAGAACACATCTTCAGACCGCAACCCATCGCCTGCACCAAGCCACTTTTGAAGCTTCCTTCGTCATGTTAGCACAAGGGCAAATGGGCTTTGACTTAGACATCGAATAAGGTTTAAATCTTCATTCTTCTGGGCCCCTCACTGCAAGAGCGTAAAATAACATCTCATTGTTGACATTTATAATTTCTCACTTTTGTATTGCCTAATTCACGGCTAGCTCAGCTCCCACGTACTGTGAGAAGCTCCATAGAGCAATTCTTTCCCGTCTTTCTGTGAGCAATGCTCCAACCACGCGGAAGTGTTCACCTGTTTAACCCAATCATGTTTAAAGTTTACAGATGTCATGACAGATCTTGTTGTTCCAGCTATTCCGAAGGGTGTTATAGAGCAATTTTGTTAATTTGAGAAAGATCTAATAAAACAAGCAGCAGAGGCGATCATCATGTATATCCGCTGGTGGTTTTGTGGGCATAACAAAACATTTTGTAGTGTCTGTAAGTATACAATAATGTAAAAAAGAGCTGGGGGAATCATGGGAAAGTATATAACAGTGGCAAATTCACATGCATTGGCATGATGCCGGTTAAACGGCAATTATGAAATGAAATACCGAATAAGGGGAGCAAACATTGAAGTGATTGTTTAAAGCTTTTATAAGCATATGCCTAAACTTACGTGCCCTTATTTATTATATTCAGCAAGAACTAATGCTCTTGAAATGCTAAGATAGATCGCCCCTGTCACCGTATTATCTGGTCAACCTGGAGGTGGACCACAGTTTTTGGCAATTTCCATGACGCGTTTTCGAACCCACTTTCATGGCTTTCCGTTTAGACCGCCAGATGCTGCCAATATTTGCTTAGCTCATGTAAACTGTTGAACGAACCTACCCTGACAGTTTTGTGTACCCATTTGGACAGTTTTGTGTCCTAGCCACGAGGTGTCGTTGATTTCAAAGGTCGCCATTACTCCATTCAAACCTGCGCTGACTGAGCCGTAGAAGCTGCGTGCTTGTTGGTCCAGTCAACTGTCAATCTTAAACCACATGATCAGCCCCCTCACCCCCTGCAGACTCACCTGCAAAGAGTGAAGTCAAGCAATCAGAGACTGGCCTTTGATTGGTTCGGCGAAAGGCGCTCAGTTTAGGGTGAACGTAGTGGATCCCACAGCAGGCAAGCTGTGTCCATTTTGAAACAATGTTGTCATATAGAAGATGGTCATATTTCAGGTGGCAAATATTTTGGCTGGCCTATTTTGGGTTGTTGACCAATAAGATCCTTGCTAATTGTTCTCAGTTGCACCTTAAGAAGTGCAAGATTGCACGAAATTAACATGTGATTGTGATTTATTTTTTCTAGGACTACGGTGAAACCCGATTATATCTAGTCCGGTTAATTCGAGCTATCTCTTGTATCAAACGATATGCAAAAAGGCTAGTAGCTGCAATAAAAATGCATAGCAAAAAATGTGGTTGCATTGTACGAAAATTGCAGCGTCTCCCGATAGATCGAACTGCTCTGTAAGCTGGCTTTCCCCTCGTTGTGAAAATTTTGCAGGAAAGCCACCTTGCAGAGGAGGCTGCCTTTTTTTTTTTTTTTTTTTCTTTTGGGCAACCGCTTTAACCGCCCGGAAGAAAAAAAAAAAAAAAACTCTTTTGCGTAGAAAGCGGGGAGAGGGTGACCCGGTGAGGCCTTGAAAAACAAAGAAGTGGGCTCTGAATAGTCGCATGGAGCGTCCCATATGACCTACAGGCGCTCCTTTGAGAGTAAACGTTTCTATATGTGGCGGTCATGTTCATCGTCAAATACAATAAATTTCTTATATAAAATTACTCGCTAGATCTCAATGGCAGACAGATTTTTTCGAGTTCGATATAAACTGGGTTGACGTAACAGGAGTGCATATGAGTAATTTTCATGTTCTTTTCATTTTCTGGTGCCTTCGATATTTACATCGGGCAAGCACCCTTGGATGTGTCACCTAGGCAACGGAAGGGCCTCATGAACAAGTATATAGCGGAGAAACTTCAAGATATCGGCAGCAAGCTGCAGTTTTCAGCTTTTTCTGGGAACTAACTCAGTTTTCCTGTTGATGTGATGACGGTGCTGGGTAATTTGCTTTCGTCATGTGTGTAATATATGTGTTTCGTCAACTGTACCTGCTTCAGAGTTTTTGTTATAGTACCTTTGCATTCACATTTCACTAAGAGTGTCAGGATTCCATTTCAATGGAGAGCCTCAGAATACGAAAGGTAGACCGGGGGTTGCCAGCTCATCTTTTTCTGAACAGGAATTGTACGGGTGGACCTGCATCACGGGTGGACCTGCATAACGGGTCGATCCGTATCTGGTCGGGTGCTCCTGCTTGCGACCCGTTCACATATAGAACGACCTGTTTGCATACGGGCCGTATGTCCATGACATCGTATGACTCAAACGGGTCAACCCGTGTTAAAATGATTTGTGTTTTTTTCAGTAGGGTTATGAAGGTAACCTTTCGTTGTTTACCAATACTTCACAAAATCGTAGCAATTTTACTACAAGCAGCTCCTAGAGCCTCTCCTCAAGTTTTAGGGTGCGCGATAAGGCTTTTCTTTTTTCCCATATGACGACCCTTTGCATAAAAACGCCGTCGGCAGCATATCGAAACTGTGCTCGTAGGGCAATCGTACGAACGCCGAAATGTTCCGCATGTATTGTAAGCTCGGCACGTTTTTCCAAGTTCACATGACAAATACCAGGTACCCTTGCTGAAAATATGGTGCCTGTTGGCGCATGTCTGGGCAATAAGCAGCATCCTACACCTCGGTAAGCGCATACGCGCGGTGTGAAGTCAACCACCGGCAAGGTGAGGGGCCCGGTCCTTCCCTAGCGTAACGTCACGTCCCAGCCACGTATGGCCACCAGCGAAAGCCACCTATGTATGCGTTGCACTTGACGTCACGCTAGGGATTGATTGAACCCCGCACCATGCTGGTTGGTTTTCGTCTTCACCCTGCATGTGTGCGCAGAATGCCTATAGAAGCAGTGTGCAGAATGTTGGTGACTGCCCGGAGCTGTGCTGACACGCACCATATTTTTAACAAAGGTGTCCAGTTTTTGACGTGTGAAACTTTAAAAGCATGCTCAGCTTACGGCGATGACGTTCAAGTAGCGTAAGTGAAATTTTTTGGCATTAGTGCGATCGCGTTATGAGAAGAGTTTCGATAAGCCGCCGACAACGTTTTAACACAAAAGGCTGTCGTGTCAGCGAAAAAAAATGAAGCTTAATTACACGGTTCAAGGCTAATAAATCACTGCAATCCTATAATTACTTGGCGAGTGGCCCGAGGAGCTACCCTTGCAAGCTCTGTAATGTACTGAAGTTCTTCCGATTTTGTGAAGTATTCGTAAACAACGCAAGGGTTTCTACATAGGGGGATTTCCCGGTAGCTGCGTCTCGGCGAGCGAGCACTCCTTCATATTTACTATGACACCATCTCTTCTAGTAACAGAAAGGTATTACTTAAAAATGCTCAAAAATGGATATCTTGCACATCTTTTGTCCCTCATGTGCTCTACAAATTTTTTTTTGTTTAAGTGTTTACACATGTTTTTCAATATTTTCCCAGTTTGAGCTTGGACTCTACATGAAGACTGCGGAGAAGCTGATGAGGCACCTGAAGTTCCAGAACAGTGGCAGTAAGGTTGCTGTCCTGCCTGAAGATAAAGACTCCTCTGATGATGAGGTAACTGGAAGTTGATTTTAACCTACTTTGAATGGGCTAGATTTATACCCTGGTTACACGGGAAGCCTTAACTGTACCGGTTACACATGATTAAAATCAGCGAACAACAGTTTTCTAACGTCTTTTGCTGATTTTAATCATGTGAAACAGGTACCACCTAGCCCAGCTCACCACCATTCTTAACTGTACCGCAGGAGTCAGAGATCGGTGACTGAAGGCACCGCATAAAACAGTTTTGTAACATATCATGCTAACGTTAGCCACAGAGGTGCCTGAAGGTGTTGTTCCTTGTGTACGAAAGTCTCATTGAACAAACTTACTCAGTGTTACACAGTTATAAATCAATAACCTGGAAGTACCCACCTACAGCATCCGTCTGGTAATGAAATGCGTCTGATTTCTGCAACAGACAAGAGATGGCAGCACTCCCTGTACCAGATAATAGAGAGCCTAGATCTGTGAGGTGGAGCAGCTGAAACCATGGAGAGTATTCGCAATGCAAATGCATATACCTCCCGTGCATATTGGTTGCAAGTGCACATGCGTCGCATCATTGCGTCTGGAGGGGGAAAAGCGGAGATGCTTGCCGATGACAGACGCTTTCGGCTCCTCCTTGCAGCTCGCAATGAAAACGAGGCTAGAACCAGGGAATTCGGATCAAGCTGTTCGAAATACTAATCTAGGCACGCTACCAGAGAACAGTTTTCGCGCATTTGTTGAGACCTGAGTGCGCAGTGAAGATGCCTCACACCCTAAGACAGCACCGATAAATGTCGCAGAAAAGAGACTAAGAGACTGAGTAACAATGAGGGAGTGAAACAAAGACAATAACTTGTAGCCGAATATAATAAAAAACACGAATTTTTTTTTCTTTTAGGTCTGTATTTACTTTTTATGTTGTATTTGTAAGAATTAAGGTATAGTGTACTAACACTTGACACAGAAAAAGAGGGCATCGCCTCTTTCTCAGTAACATCACCTGCTATTGTCGAGGTCGAGGGAAGCGCGACAGCTGGCAACAGCCGACAGATGGCATGCTGCCATCTGTTCGCTGTTACGCTAAACGTCAATAAGATTCCTTTTGTTAGGAGATGAACGTCATAGATGGAGATTTCAAGTTTTTGATTTCTAATGTTTTACTCATGTAAGCTTGTTCAGTTATATTTGTATACACAAGATCGACCACCTTCAGGCACATCTGCGGTAGATCCTGGCATGATGCATGAAGAAACTGATTTATGCTGCCCCTTCAAACGGCCAACAATACCTTTGACTCACGAGGTAGGTAAGCTGACTGCAGTTAAGTTTAACGGCAGTTGGGTACTTTATTCCACATTCCAGAGAAAAAGCGGGCCCCAGACGACCAGAAAAACATGCTTTTAATGGGAGGATTGTCGGTATATTCGGCGCTGGAGAAAATTAGCCATATTATCACGAATGATCAGCGGAACCCGCTGATTATCAGCCATACGGTCGCGACGTGAAGCCACCGTAGTGCTGTGGTACGCTGTACCAGGTGCGGAATCAACCGCAGCTCCACCATGATGGGACGTCACAAGATGCTGCGCCAGTGTTCCTTGACTAAAAACTACATTGCTTGCCGCCCGCTAAAGAGCAGCTTGTCGCATCTTTAAAATCGGTTTTAGTGGAGTATGTGGCTTCATTATATTCCTAACGAGCGTGTTGGTAAGATGTACTAGATAAGAGAAAGTATAAAACATAGAGAGGACGAAACACAGACGAGTACATTTTTTCAACTGACAACAAAGTTTATTCGCTTTGACGTAATATTTCGTCTGCAATCTTATTTCGTGCCACTAAATCAATACAAGCCATATATTTTGGTTTCGTTTTCGACCGGAGTTGCGTTTTAAGATCATTGCTGACTGTTATCTGAAGCTTTTTGTAAAATTGCATGAAATGTTTGTGCATCTACACTGAAACTGTTCAAAAAACAGCAGTATAATATTGTCTGCACTCCCTGACACTGTGTCTTGAACTCAGAAAATAATGTTTCCAAATCCTAATAATCGCCAACTGAACCTACTCTACACTAAGTATCGAAATGGCGGTGCCTACAAGAGAATAGGAAAAAAGAGTCCAGACTGCAGATACTTTAAATATGTCTTCTTCAGTCGCTCTAGGTTTGACAGTCGAGTTGAACATGATGGCGTCTCCTTATCAACACTTACGTTTAGCGAAGTGCGTACTGCACTCCTGCACCTAAAGGAACGGCGACACAAAATATTAGGGGAGCTAGCATGCTTAGGGCCGAGAGCTGCAGTTAAAACTGTTGCAGCTGGCCGTGTTTGCATATATCGTCCATGCTTTTGACGGGCTGCCATTGATTCTGTTGATAAAAATGCATCTCCAGATGTCAGTGTTTTTTTCCTCGATTTTAGTCATTTGGAAAGCTTCGATGGTGTTTTTTATCTAAAAACGGCAAAGAAGTTATATATCTTTTAATAAGCACTAAATCATAATAATAATATCATGTTAATGTGAATGTACTTTAAATTTAGATTAATCATGTAATACCAGAAAATTTTAACCGGAGCAAATGTTATGTGTAACCTTGGGTCAGTTCGGTTGAGCCGAACAATAGTTAGCTGGTGACTAATCGCCGTTGGCCTTCACATAGTTATCAAGGTAATATTTTGCCTCCCATGTAGCCCCTGCAAGCCCCAAAAGTTTCTGCGGAGGCCCCGCCTGTCCTCAAGGAGGCCCCCTAGCTCTTCAGAGATGCCCCACAATCCTTGCGAGCTGCCAGGGTGGCGCCATAGCTCCCCAGAGATTATCCACAAAACTCGCAAGCCTCTAGAGATGCCCAACAGGTACTCGGGGAATAACTGGGAGCCATCGGGTAACAACTAGGACCTTCAGAGCCTGGAAAAGCTAGGGCACATATTCTGAGCAGCACGGCTTCTTTACAGCTGCAGCTGCTGCACTTATGGAGCGATGCTGGTGGGAGTAGTCTGAATTTATGGATGGAGTGCATTTTATAAAACCCCACTCCCAAATATTTGTTTATGAATCAAGTTAACATGACCATGTGACCCTGGAAAATTTAGAAGAATTTAGAGGAAATTAGAATCTCCTCTCTTTCTCTGCAGTTACATCATGTCCTCTACTTCTTGAATTTCCCGTAATGGAGTACTGCATGTGTTGAATTCGAGAACATGGATCCACATTCGGTGGCTTATGTGTTCCTTGAACGAAACTTCGCAGAGTTGCTCTTTATCTGCCAGAAAATGTAGTGACAGGTTATCTTGTCATTCGCAGTGGCGGCCAAATGTTCACGTAGCAAGATACCTTTTCATCACCAGTCAAGGGCTGGTGATGGCTGTGATATTATAGTGTAGGTTTGCTCGACTAAGTATTACTACATTTTTCTTTTTTTTCTGACAGTTGAAAAACATGTTGACTCCCACCATTAGCATGTTATTGACCCGCCATTTTCAGAAATTATCAGTCTTGTGTAAAAGCGAAAGTATGATAGTGGCTTGTTTTCTGGCTACAGAAGTAATATTATGGAAAATCAAAACTATAAAGAGCTAGAGTGAATGTTTTATTTAACTGCCGTTCAGGGAATCTTTAGGTTGTTCATCACATTCTTTTTTTGCTCTTGAGTTTTCTCTTAAACATTCTTCTCTGTGCAATGTTTTTGCAGGTTTTAGAGCTAGGGCCTGGCTCTGGAATGTACATAAAAAGAGGCCAACTCCGGAGTATCGAGACATACTCCAAGACCGCGACGGCCACTGCGCGTGGGCTGTTCGCCGCCGCGTTGACACAGCAGGCCCTTGTCATCTGCTCGGTGAAGACGTCAACGGGCCAAGGGCTCACATAAGCCATCTGTGTTGCGGCCCCAACTGGACGTCTCAGCCGTCAGGGCTATTTTGTATAGCTTTTTGCATTATTTTAGTCTGCTTTGTTTCTGAACCTTTTTTACTTGAATATGAACACTCTTCAAGCTCTGGTTCTATAATGTCGGGAAACCACAAGTAGTCAGCATCGTTGATGTTCGCGGCTTGTATCTTTTCTTGGAGGATCATAAAAGCACGAGTGTTAACAGGCGTTTCGCCTTTCGTTATGGAACTAGCAGAAATTGACTTTCTTTTGTGATGTCAGGCAGACTGCACCATTGATACTCTGTCTACTGAACCTTGACAACTATAAAAGGCTCTTGGCATGTTTACTCATTTTGAACTTGCACAATTTTATAGCTTAGCTTTAGACTGAACAAGTAATTGATGACTAGCTGATTTCCTGTGGTGTCTCTCACGGCCAGATCAAGCGGTGACATCCTTTGGCGACTGCATGTAAGAAAATCCTAAACGCTTTTCTTTGCAATACACGGTGCTGAGGTAAACTATATAAGATTAACATAGTGCAGATTCTTGCAATGTTAAGAGCGTTGCACTGCCCTGTAGAAGTAAATGCAGGTGTGGTTTTACGTGCAATTGACCTTAATCTGGCAGGAAGTGCTTTTTGCAGTCATTTAGATTCACAAAGCTTAAGTGTACATTTCTGTTTTGTCTCTATCTCAATTGCGGCGCACACGAAGGCTATATGCAAGAACAAAGCATGAGACTATAACTGAAAAGGTAATCCTGCTTTCCCTGGGAGCCAAGTTGAGTGAAATCAGGAGAGGCGTAAACCAGCTTATGTAAAAAATAATAAAAGTTGATACATGTTCAACATCCAATTGGTATTTTTCTTATTAAGATGAGAATGCACCTGTGGTAGATATTTCTAGAAAAGAGCAATATATATAAAGATTGTCCTTTTCTGATTGGGACATATCTGGCCTTATATGGGAGGCAGATAAACCCCTATTGGGCAGACCTAGGTATGAATATAATACAAATTGAGCATACCTGGCCAGATATGCCTTATATAATCTGATATGTTTTATCTGGCCGTATGGGCCTTATATAAACTGATATGCATTAGCTGGCCAGATATGCCCATTTTTAAATAAACATATCTGTTATTTTTATTTAAGTCGACATATGCAATGTCGTAAGAGTTAGCACGCCAAAATGCTACGGCTCTGCCTCCACACGCTTGAGTACCAAGATATATGGCGACCCCCAATGTCGCTTGAGGGGGTTCTGAAAACGGCCATGTTTGTAGTGAAATGCTTACAGATTTTGGTTCCAAATTAATATGTTCTGTCTTTCCTGTATACGAAAGCTCTTAACCGGAATCGCAGCTTGTTTATTCTATTTAAGGTCCTATAACAATATTTTCCTCTTACGTAAAGGGGAAATTGTCTCCATTGAGAAGGGAGGAAAGTTGTCCCATATTTTTGCTCGTGGAGAAAACGTTCCTCTTATAAGAATGGAGGACAATTGCCACCGTTTTTCTCCTAATGGAGGAAACTTTCTCACCTCGTGTAGGTAATTTAGCTTCCACCAGATGGCGCTCAAAACGGCAAAAAGAAAATGTTGGAGAAGCGCCAATTTTTCGCAAATTGCGAACGCCACATGGTAGATACACATGCATTAATGAACACACAGAACAACGTAACATCAGCAGAACACTCCCCCACACAACAGCAACCCTCCAGCCGACACCGGGCCCCCACCCCTCTCTACGCTCGCTAAGTTCGCAATAGATAAATGGCAGTCTTATTTTTGAATCCGACTTGGCCGGTGACTACCAACATTTGGCGCAAGAACACTGAAAGTATTACTCGTGCTTAATACAATATTTGAATCGTCTCTTATTACAGCCCCCTCTCTTAAATCAGTACCCTGAGCAAAGCAAATGTAGATCATTAGGCTAATTAACTAAAATTTAATAATTATACTTTTAATAAGTTTGATGAATCATGTTGATTTTTTTGTACTTTAGTAAATGCATTTTCAAAACATTTCTAGAAACATATTTTAATTCTGTGTGATTTTATTATATATTAATATATATATAATATTAATTGCGGTTGTGCGGATATTTATACAGCGAGTCGTTGGTCAGCCATCTTTAATGTTGCTACAAGTCACTCGCTGTAGATGAGCAATTTAGCCAGTGCAGTACAACCGCTAGCCTGGGGTCTTTAACGTGCATCACGCAGTAGTGATCCACGACCGCACGCCGGTACGATGCTCATCCAGATCGAAACGGGCAGGGGTGGGGATTGAACCCCATGATCCCTGGGTTCTGCAGCGCGAGCTTTCGCTCCACATGCTCCGAGCTGGTGTGCGCTAGACAACTCAGCCACCGATACCCCCATATATATATATATATATATATATATATATATATATATATAACCGAGCATATGCAGATGAATGAACCGTACTTAATCCGATGAATCAAAAACTAAAGTTTTCAGGAACCCGCCGAAAGCCAAAACAATGGCGGAGCCAGGATTGTTTGACATATTTCTAGAATTATACTTTTAATTACCAATGAAAATAAGTAAAGACGTTTACAACTCCCTATAACGCCGAATTAGAGGGCAGCTCTTGAGGAGGAGGGGGGAGGGTACGGAAGGGACGGCATGCCCCCCTCCTCATCTGTACCCTCTCAATTTCCCTCCTCATCTACTCCTCCCATGCTCCTCGTGTCCTTCCCTCTTCCTCCTCCTTTTTCCCTTCCCCTCTTCTCTCGTTTTCCTTCCCTCTTTCTCCTCCTCCTCCCCATCCTCAATTATCTCCTCCTCCGTCCTCCTTATCCCCCTTCTTCTTCCTCATCCTCCCCCTCCTATCTCCTCCTAAGTGACGCGCGGTGCATTATGGGACGTCTCCCATAATGCACCGCGCGGTTACGCCGATGGCTATGGCGACGGCGGCGCCGACGCCGACGCCGCTCAAACCGGAATTGAGCGCATGAGCTGGGCTCAAAAAAGAAAAAAATAAAGAGTGAAATTTTAGTGCTCTTTTAGTATTTTTAGGAATACCAAATACACTAAAAATACATTTGGACAGGATACATTTGAAAATATTTCAAACGTATTAGTTTTCACCAAGGGGCAACAAATATCCAAGTACACTCTTAAAAAAAAAAAGAGTCACTATGACTCCCTTTAAGGGGTATTTGTAGCGCTACAGAATTGACTCCTCCACGACTTCAGTTTGTAGAGTCCCTCGACTCTTTTTTCAAAGAAAGTCTCCATGACTCCGTGTGGGGCGTCTTTGCGCACCACACATTTGACTCTTTCTTGACTCCAGTTTGTAGAGTCACTTGACTCTTATTTAAAAAAAGAGTCCTGCGACTCTCATCACACTGGAGTCATAATAGTGTATGGACGACACCAGCTGACGTAGTCAACTGCGACTCTTTAACGACTCTTATCCAGCGGAAAAAAGAGTCACAGCCCTATTGAAAATCGCTCTGATGGGACTTCAAGATTTTTTTAAAGGGTGTGAAGGAGACTTCAGGAATTTCTGAGATGTTTGAAGGGGGCACCAATATTTCCTGGTGGGTTCGCTAGCCCCGTCAAAGGCTCTCCTGAATTGTCTGGAGTGCCCTTTACAATGCCTTGAAATGTCTGAAAGCGTGTCAAGAACTTTTCTAATGGGGTCGGGAAAACCTTCAGGCTTCTTGAGATGTCTGTGGGCAACGGCTTAGGTGCAGAAAACACATTTCGGAGAATTAGAACATAGCTGCTTATTGTACGCGACGGGAAAAAAATAAGTACTGTAAACGACTTAATTTCGCGGGCTCAAGTTTTCGCGAATCGGGCCGAAGCTGAGAATTTGAAATTATTCGCGGGTTCTAATTTTCGCGAATTGAGTGTGGCTTCCGTAGCGTTCACATATTGCCTGAATTGTTCGCGGGACGTATTTATTGCGAAATGTAAGCGATTCGCAAAATTCGCGAAAATTAGGTCCCCACGAAAATTTAGTCGTTTACAGTATTTGGAGAATGCCGATCTTATGTGTGTACGGTCCTATTTTTATTACAGCTCTTCTATCAAATACGAGTGGGCTCCTGGACCTGTCTGTCACTGCCCGGCTGTTCGGTCGCCAAGGAGGCCACTGAGGGCGACCGCCCCATGTGGAGAATTGACGAGGCGCAGGCCGAGTAGTGTTGGCCGAGCGGCGTTTTGAGGCGAGTGGAGTCAACAGCGGTGAACTGATGTAGCACGAGTAACTTTGAAAAGTCTAATCAGACCGTACGGTAAGGCGGCGCAAAATGCCCTAACAGCGCTTGCAGGTTTCCTCGCCGAGAGCGGTCGGGAAATGCTAGCAGACGACGGCCGCGGAGTGCGGGGAAAGCTCACCCCACTAGAAAGGCCTGGCCTGGCGCTGCGACCCGCGCGCCGAAAACTTTCCTCCTTTCCCTCCCCCGGGGAAACACGCTCAGACCCCGCCCCGGTCACGTGATTGGGAACGCGCGCAGCTTGCATAGACCCGAGCAAGAGATGTTCCGCATCTAAAAACAAGCCAAACAGCGCCTCTCCCCGCCCGGCGATGGGGAGAGGGTGCAGGGCCAACACGCAGGGCTGCCTGGTGCCCGGCCAGCGGCCGGCCGGCGGGAGAGGGTGGTGTGAGGAAGCCAGGATGCCGCTATAGCCATTTTGTTTCTACTCGTGGGCGGTTTGCTTCTTACCGCTGTGGATATCTGGAACGGACCTGCTTCCTCCAGAAAGGTGAGCATGGCTTTGAGAGCTCGCCCCTTGATCTGTTTTGATCCATGCAGTTTCTTCCTTGGTTACGCAGGTGAACTCCAGTTCGGCGTTGGCCGCCTTCAGCACCGCTCGAGCGCCATCGTGTCTAGCTCATTCAAGGAGATGGTGGTGTTACGATGCGATGTTATCGCTTATCGCTGTCGCGGCCGCAGCAGAACTGCTGAGTCAGGGGGGTGTACTTCCGGTGCTTGCTGCCGATATAAGCGGCATCGCCGGCAAGCTTTGGGCCCTTTTGGTTCCGGCTGCCGAACAATAAACGCTACCCATTAAACGTCGGTCTCTGGATTCGTCGATCCTCCCGGAGAAACGTAACAGCTGGTGGCAGCGGTGGGATGGATCGACGACGCCGGGTTCCATGGGTGCTGTCGGTGAGTGCCTGAGGTTTCTTTTCCGTTCACCGAGCAGCTTAAGTGTTTAAGGCAGTTAGTTCTGTGGTGCCGCCAAACGGTTGATACGGGCACTGGGCAAAAGTAGCCAAACTTTTTTGGAAATTTCTGAACATGGATCCGATAAATCTCGCGGCGATTGTGTAGCCCGATTGAATGCTCTTAGCGGAAGAGCTGGGTGTTAAAGTGGTCAAGGCCATGAGAAAGCCCGAGATTATCAAGGCCATTGAAGATTGTGGCGCGGGCGCCGACGAAATTTCCGAGTGTTGGAGCGAGGTGCAGAAGAGACGAAGGGAAGCGGAACTTCGCGCCGCCCAACGTGCCGCTCAAGAGGAGCTTCACGCGGCTCAAGAGGGGCTTCGCGTTGCTCGAGAAAAACTTGAGCTAGAAATGCTTCAACGTAAGTTTGACGCTGGTGAGGCCATTGTGGTGGATAACAGCTCGAAAAAGTTTGACATGCGAGCCCTTTTGCAACCTTTTCGCGTCGGCGGAGACATGGGTCTCTATTTAGTAAATTTCGAACGGGTTTGCGCTAAGATGGGTCTTGTAGAGTCGAGCTGGCCTCAAAGGCTCTTGAGTTTACTGCCAGCGGAGGTGGCCGACGTTTTGGCCCGACTAGATCCTACAGCAGCCGATGACTACGCGTTCGTAAAGTCTTGCCTGCTTAGGAAGTTCAGGTTGTCGCCTGAAGCTTTTCGACAGAAATTTCGAGAGACAAGGAAAGGACCGGACGAAAGTTACGCGGAGTTCGCTTATAAGCTTAAAGGCTTTCTGGAAAGTTGGCTCCGTGGTGTCAACTCTTACGAGGATCGTGAAAAGGTGCTGGAGCAGATAGCACTAGAGCAGTTTCTGTCCTGTATTCCGACAGGTCTAAAGGAGTGGATTCAGGATAGACCGGAAGTAGAAACGGTGCAAAAAGCTGCAGATTACGCGGATGAGTACTGCTCTAGGCACGGGAAGAAAGTTGTTGAAGAAAACCGTAGCTCCAACCGTTTCTACGAACGATGCGGACCTCGCACGTTCGTGAAGAAAGGCGCCGAAAAGTGCAAAGAGAGTGAAGTACCGACAAAGGGAGTGTCTGATTCAGACGAAAAGAAACGTAAAATGAAGGCGTTCGAGGAGTGTAAACCAATAGTGTGCTACAGGTGTAAACAGCCTGGTCATGTCGCTTCTGGTTGCCGCGACCCTAAAGTTGCTCCCGTTAACTTGTGTCTGGGAGAAGCGGAGGACCTACTCAGGCCGTATCTGTATGACATGAAGGTAAATGGTAAATTCTGGAAAGGTTTACGAGATACCGGCGCCACGTATGATCTGGTACACTCTTCGCTACTGGAGCAAGAACATTTTACAGGCGACTGTGTGTGGATCTGTCAGGCCTTGGAAAATCGGGCAGTTAGTCTGCCCGTAGCTAAGGTAAAACTAAACGGACCTTTCGGAGTAGTGGAAACGGAAAGTAGCTGTTTCTGACGGAGTGCTTCCAAACTGTCCGTACATACTGTCAAACAGAACTGCAAGCAATTGAG
>JABSTQ010007971.1:0-24429 GCA_013358835.2 Ixodes persulcatus | reverse complement strand
CGCAAGCCCTCCTTTCTGGGGCGTGACGTCACACTAGGAGTTTTCGGAATCTCTGCTCTCGTGCATCTTCAGCGCCTGTCAAAGCTATGCACGCGCACTCTTGCTATTTTCAAAAAGGTCCGAACGAGACGTCACGGCTGGGGTCAGTGCGGAAAAATATACCTGTCAAGCTTGCAATTGCACGCGCTGCCCACACGTGCGGCACGCGCTTGGCGGCACAAAGATCCTAGTATGACGTCACGACTGGTCGGAGGTTTTTCGTATTTCCTCGCGTTTAGGTACATGTTCGGGAAAAATGAATGTGACATTCAGATTCACGGGATAGAAATACGCCAGAATTCACCTCTAACTCATTTTTTTTCAAGAAGTGTTTCAGCTTCCCTTTAAAGGGGCCCTCCAACAGTATTTGAGCGTCTACTTTTTTTTATATATGCTCCGCTTGCGGTACTCTGCTCCGCAAGCGGAGCATATACAGTTACTCTACGCCTCGTCGCTCATGCGCGCCTCCCAGCGGCGGAGTACCTCCTACTCGCCGAGGTGGCTCCGGTGGCGAAGTTGCGGGAGCCCGACGAGCCTTCCGCGGCTGTCGAAGCGGACTGAGGCAGAGACGCGTCGCGGCGCTTGCGTGGTCTGTCCTCGTACGGCGCGACGCCCAGCTCCGCACTCCTTTTTAAGAATTCGGCGCTCAAAATCCGGTAAGCCCGGTAAATTCATCGATGATGGCAACCCGATTCCAAAGCTACGATGGCTGCAGCGAGGCCTAATGGCCGACCGGGCCGACGGGCTATCAACCAAACTCGCGTCCAATTGGCCAACCGCTTTGCTCCAATCGCTAAACTGTTTCATTTTACGTCATGAAGTGCAATGTTTTGCTTATTTAAAGTTGTTTTCTGCAATATTTCATTTGCTAATAACTCACAAAATATTGCGAATTTCTGTAATATTTTTTTCCTCGGTGTTCCTGCTTTCATGGAGCTCCGTTTCAGCGCGAACTTCAAACCAGTCAAAAAAGTGTTGGTGGGCCCCTTTAAGGTAGGTTTATACTTCAACGTAACGTCGACGGGCGCGGCGTAGCGCAGCGCACACTGATATTGATTGGTCGTAGATATCGAGTTTCTGGTCGCCGGCCAATGAAAGGCGCGCGTTCTGCGCTACGCTGCGTTCACTGCGCTCAACGCCGGAGTATAAACAGCCCTTAAGAGTTACCGCGTAGTCGGTGGCGTTTTCGTTGGGTTGGGTTTAGCAGACAACAAGCTCGAAGGCTTTGCCACGCGGAATTCGCTCTCTCCTAGAAAGCCATTGCCGAGATGGAACTTCTTTGTCATTCATCAACTTTTGGGCTTCCCCGAGGACAGTCTCATTGACGGCAAGTTGCTTTGTTTACTCCACTTCGAGAGCAAGCTTGCCAGCTCAGCCGTGGGTGTTCCGGTACGTTTGATTTTTGTAGCGTTATACCCCTGTCAGACGGGCTAGTTTAGTGTCACTTCAAGCGAGTGCACTTCAACCCGTCGAACACACTCCAAGTGTGTTGGTGCGTTGGTGCTACACGGGAAACCTTAGTGTCACTTCAAAATGATGGCAATAACGATGGGTAATTAATGGGTACGCAAAATATTACTGTGCATACGCATTTTTTATAAATAACTTCGTCGTCGTATTAGAAATACGTTACCACACATTGTTGCGCTAAGTCACGAGCTTTAATCCAAATTTCAATCCAATTTGATCATTACGATCAGCCATTACTAGCCAGTGATACACGTCCGCACGCCGGGACGATGCGGAGATCGAACAGTCACGCCTCTAGCGGTGCGCTTCAGCTGTGGGGACAACAAACCGTATTTTCTTGTTTGTTTTTGATCCGAGAAATCGAAGATGACGATTCGAAGGCCACTCCTCGTGCGACCAAAGCACTGGTCAGAGCGAAGCGCTCGTGCCCAGACCGTGCTCGGCCAGGTTCAATTTCTTTGTTATGCAGTGTTGGTAAACACCGGGCTGTGGGGACAACAAGCTCGATAAAGCGCCCCCTATAGTTCGATCTCCTGCCCACATGATGTACCGCAGGAAAGGCTACAAGCGCGAGCTCCTTGCTCTAGGGCACATCTCGGCGGCACAAGCTCTCGTGCGTTAAAAGTAGTTCCCAACGCCATGAGCTCGCGCTCCTAGCCTCGTCTGCAGTACAACATAAGGTGAAACGGAGTATAGATCGAAACGAGCAGGGGCAAGCAGGGGTAGGAATTGAACCCAGGATTCCTGGGTTCTGCAGCGCGAGCTTTCGCTCCGCGTGCTCCGAGCTGGTGTGCGCGAGCCCACTCGGCCACTCGCCACAACGAAACATCATGGAGTGTGTGGAGGACGAGCTGGAGAGCGATATCCGCGATGTTGGACAGGGGAAGCGCGTGGTTGGGGCACTTTTCTCCGTGAGAGCCCAACGTCTTTCAGATGAGAGGCAGCTGGACCTGGATGCCGACGCACAGGCAAGAATTTCTAGTGACATCAATCAGCAGCTGCAGGCCAATGCCTTCATCATAGCCGCGCTCATGACCGACAGCCCACCCGTGAACAGTCGAGAACGGTGGAGTTTCCAGAGGAACGAACGGTGGTTCGAAGACGCCTTGCCCTATTTGGGCGAGTTCCATTTCAAGCAAGCCTTTCGCGTCTCTCCTGCCACCTTCAGATTCCTGGTGGAGTCTTGCAGGTGCCTCCTCGCCGTCGCTGGCCGTCGCGCAGGGGCCAAGGCTGGAAACTAGATTACCCGCTTGTTTTTCTCCAATGCAGTAATTTCCTGCCAACAGAAAACAAGTGCGCATCTAATATTACTCCTATCAAAATAATACTAATTTTACGCAGCGTTAATTTCTTCTGTTATTTTTACTTCTTGAACACTGCTATCGAGATTACACACTCGGTCTACCGGAGCGAGCGTAGTGAGCTCCCCGAACTCACTTCATTGGAAGTGTGTTCTTCGGGCAGGGCTGGGGATTGGGGAGGAGATCGAACAGTCACGCCTCTAGCGGTACGCTTCAGCTGTGGGGACAACAAACCGTATTTTCTTGTTTGTTTTTGATCCGAGAAATCGAAGACGACGATTCGAAGGCCACTCCTCGTGCGACCAAAGCACTGGTCAGAGCGAAGCGCTCGTGCCCAGGCCGTGCTCGGCCAGGTTCAATTTCTTTGTTACGCTGTGTTAGTAAACACCGGGCTGTGGGGACAACAAGCTCGATAAAGCGCCCCCTATAGTTCGATCTCCTGCCCAATTGAGCTCAGGATCACTGGGTTCTCCAGCGCGAGCTTTCTCTCCACGTACTACGATCTGGTGGGCGCTAGCCCACTCGGCCACCGATACCCCTCAATAAAGACACGTTAAAAAAATTAGACGTTTACAATTCTTTGTAATGCCGAATTGGAGCGCAGCTCGTGAGGAGGAGGGGGGAAGGGTACAAAGGGGAGGGTATGCCAGCTGCTCCACCTCCGTACCCTCCCATCCTCCTCTCCAGTTTCCATCCCGCTTATCGTAAAAATTTCGCTAAATTTCCCGTTAAATTTAGCCGGGAAATTTTCCCGCTGAATTGACGTGTGACGTCACATGACACATCACCTGAAATTTTAAGTGTGACGTCACGTGACGTCACACGGGTAGAATATGTTTACTCTAAATTTAGCAGAAACATTTTCCGCCAAACTTAGCAAAAACTTTTACCGCGAATTTTAGCGGGAAATTTTTACCCTCGGGACGTCACACGTGACGTCACACGTGACGACACACGTGACGTCACGTGTGACGTCATTTTGGGAAACATCGCATAAAGCAATGCGCGGTTGCGCCGACGCCGACGCCGCTCAACCCGGAAACGGGCGCCTAGGAGCTGTGCTCTAAAACAACGTTACATTCATGAACGATTTTTACGCCAATTGGATGATTCTGATCGATCATCGCAAGCCAAGATAAAGAACGAAGCATATCCAACTTTGGCGTTCCGCTTCGTTTTACGGAAGTCTACGAGGAGTCCCTGACACTGCCTAATTATATCATAATTATTTTGTTGTCTCGAATAGCTACATGCTGAAACAAAAGTAGGCTCTATCATTCTCTGCTAACCAAGATAGCCATGAATGACTGACTTTGTCGTCGTCTTTTATCAATTCACCGCTGCGCTAATCTTGATTCAGATCAGCCTAAACTCCAAGTCCACCCCACTATTTGTTTTTTGCAATGCCACTCTTCTACGTGTCGTCTCTTTCACGAATATTTTTTTTTATAAAATAAAACTTACGCCACTATTTTGGTTTCTGTGTTATTATGTTTTACTGTTGAAACACTCCTACTGATGCCACGCGCTCGATCGAGCGAAGTGAGCTCGTCAAACTCACTCCAAGGCAAGTGTGTTCCTCAGGAAGGAGCCGTGTGGCACACTACAGAAATGACACTAAGGGCGAAGTGCACTCGCTAGTAGTGACACTAAACTAGCCCGTCTGACAGGGGTATTAGCTACGCTGGCCAAAGTTGTGCAGTTTCGCGTGGCCCTCATAATGAGCACGGCGCACGGCGCCGCGCGCTCCGCATAATGAGCACGCATAATAAGCACGGCTCGCATAATAAGCACGGCTCATTATGAGAGCCACGCGAAGCCGCCGCCGCGCCCGCCTCACCCGCCTCGCCGGTCTGCGCATTCCAGAGGAGTGACGTCATAGCCGCGGCAGACGCACTGGCGCCGCCGCGTGCCCAGCTGTGCGCCTCCTTTGCGCAGTAGCCAAGTCTGACGCTGCACCGGAGCCGCTTGATAGCGCCTCTCATTTCGTGCGCATAAGCTCACGCTACGTATATCCTGGCATAGCCGAGCTATGCCACCGCAATTTTTTTAATCGGCGTTCGAACGTTTGACAAATACCGATTCCATCTCCAAACACCCGACATAAGAATCGCAGCACACCATAAAATACCCGCCTTCGAGCGCAGCGTGCATGCTTCAATATTCTGACTTTTGTGCGTTTCTCCCATAGACTTCGTGTATCGCCTGGTGTCAGGCAATGGCCGCCGGTCCTTGGTTCGACTTTGTGGACAGTGTGGCCAGACCTTTATAGAAGCATGTCTAGGTTTGGAGAATTGTTTTTTATGCAAAAGGTTATTTTACTTTATAAACAGTTGCAATTAAAAGAAACTAATTCTAATCACTGAAGAAGTTAATAACTTTTTTTTTTTTTGTGCTGTATGAACAGAAATAACCAATCAGTGCTGCCTTTAATTCATCCCTTAGCCATCACCATCCAATCCGAAGCCAACTGGCCAGCCTGTCGCGCATGCGCATGGCAGTCGAACCTGAGACGAACCGTTGTCGAACTTTTCCTAAGAAGGTCAAAAAATTCGAACCTGGTCGAACTCGAACCTCGACCAGTTCGCGACATCCATACTTAATACTGTGCTTATAATGAGAGGAAAAACCCACGCGGGACGAATTTGACTCCCGTAGTTGACTGCGTTGCTGCTCGAAAATTTGGGAAACTTTATAACTAGTCTCGCACAACAACGCGAGCCGTGGTTTGTTGAATTTTTTACTTATTCTGCGTTTTTAGATATTTGGTCCCGGAACAAGTTCCCGCAGATAAAGAAGTTTCGCCAATCGTCACCGGTAGTCTGTAGTTGAGCTAATTTTTTCGTTGCATTGTAATATATGCCATTTGTGTTGCTATATTACCCTCAATCAGTAATTCTACTTTGCCAATTTTGGATTAAATGTTCGAATGTTTGACACAGCAAAAGCTTGAGAAAAAAAAAACTGTAACACGAGCGATCTAAATTTTGTAATTATTAGTTGCAACAATTTCAGTGCTTTGCTTAAATAATTTGGGAGTTGGTGTCTCGACCTTTCTGAAGTAAAGAACGAAAAACCGCATTTGCCTGTATGTCCTAGTTTTATTTTAAAAATGGACAAAGAATGAGGTTTTCGGCACCACTCAACTCCTTCACCATCTTCCGAGTCACGTGCGCTTTGACGTCAATGGGGGTCGCGCGGGATTCCGGTGAAGCTCTCTCTCTAGAGCCATCAGTGAGCAACGAGAACTCATCCGCTCGCGACCGCGTGACCACGTGCTAGCGCAGCGCAAACAATATGGTGAAAGGAGGAAAGTCTCATCCGGGTCATAGGGGCCTTGTCTGCCCTCGCCCCCCTACGGCTTCTTGCGGCTGCTCGTGGTAGCAGATAGAGCTGACGGTTTTGTGGACCTACGATAGATGGCGCCACTAAAACTCCGTATAATAAAAGTTTTGTCGATGATACCAGGTTTTTGACGATGGAGGAGGTATTCGCACAACTTGCTATCTTTTTACAAGACCTCAATTGACGTCATGCCGCGTGGTTCTCATGGCTGCCACTCGCGGCTGCAGTTGGGGGGATATTCCAATTTTTGCCTCGCGATTACGCGGCAGAATCGCACCATCTCGAATGAAGGAGGTGTGTTTTCTGTCCTTTGTGACAAGATGAACAATGTCAAAAGTAGAAGATGCCAATTCTTTCAACGTTAAAATCGTTGCACAGCTCCTTTAAAACATGTTTGTATTTAAACTTTCCTGTAAAGAAAGCCTTAAATTGTTCTTAAGGCTATTAAAATGAGGCGTAACACTGGTTTTTCATAAGTAAACGCCATGGCAGTTTTATACTTTAGTGCCATGTTACGGATAAAAAAAGGGAGTGCCTAGAGTTGAAAGTTGGGCTAGTTGGTAGCAGTTCATGATAACATATAGAAAGCGCGCAAAAAACAAGGACGAAAAAGAGAGGACACGTGCGACAGACAAGCGCTTACCGTCGTACGTGTCCTCCTTTTTCGTCCTTGTTTTTTGCGCGCTTTCTATTTTATCGTGGAGTATCTAAATCCCCACGTGGGGACGTAGCCAAGCCGGAGGAGATAAGGCTCCATCTAATGTTGGCTCCATCCACGCACTACGTCACTTCCTGCGTGGACGGAGCCAGTTCTAGGGGTGTTGCGAACTTTTGTCGACCGGATTTTTAGGTCGAACTTTCGAGGTTCGACTGGGTCAAACCGGTGCGACGAACCTTCGACCTTTTCACCAGATTCGACCGGTTCGACTTTGTGGACAGCGTGGCCAGACCTTAATAGACCATTTGCTATATAATATATTACCCAAGCATCAAGGAGAATGCAGGGATTGGTGTTCGACGCGCCACACGCGCACGCCTTCCCCTATAAAATATTCGAAGTAAGTAACCAAAATAAAGCGTTGACGAGCGCGCGTGTAAGATGCCATTTGTTTTAGGTATTTGCTTTAGAAAAGTTACAACTGCTGACGCCAGCACGTGGGGCGTCAGCGTGGTTTCCTTAAGTGCGCGACCGAAAGCGTCGCTGTGGTCGGCCTTCCACGATTGGCCGAACGCTGACTATGACGTCAGAAAAGGATTTATCATCGACGGAAATAAGAGGAATGAAAGAACTTTAATTTTGACGGTGTTGGCAGTGTTCCTTTGAGAGCGCAATGATTTCAAGCTTCCACCATGCTATTTACAAACACCATCGAACTTGTTGTTTGCAAGGTAATGACGTCACAAGGGGGAACCATAAGAGGGCGTTACCAAAACATCTCGCCGCTAATAGCAATTGGTCTTACAAGCATGTGTAGGTTGGGAGAATATTTGTTTTATGCAAAGTGTTATTTTATTTTATGAACAGTTGCAATTAGAAAAAAAAAACAATTCTAGGCACTGAAGAAGTTAATAAGTTATTTTTTGTACTGTATTAACTGAAAAAACCAATCAGCGCTGCCTTTAATTCATCCCTTAGCCATCACCATCTAATCCGAAGCTAACTGGCCAGCCTGTCGTGCATGCGCACACGAGTCGAACCTCAATACAAGGCTCGTCGAACTTTCCACTAAAAGGTCGAAAAAGTCGAACCTGGTCGAACTCAAACCTCGGCCGGTTCGCGACACTCCTGGCCAGTTCTAGGGATGTCGCGAACTTTTGTCGAACCAGATTTTAGGTCGAACTTTCGGGGTTCGACTGGTTCGACGAACCTTCGACCTTTTTACCAGATTCGACCGGTTCGACTTTGTGGACAGTGTGGCCAGACCTTTATACTAGCACGTCTAGGTTTGGAGGATTTGTTTTATACAAAGGGTTATTTTAATTTTTATGAACAGTTGCAATTAATTTTTTGTACTGTATTCGACGACCTCAATTCGACGACCTCGGTGTCTGAACCTTCAGCAATGTGTTCGGGCGTGTCGTATGCTAGCAATCCTACTTTCTGCGAGCGTTCTAAAATCTTTTTTCAAAACTCGATAGCTTGTTTTGTGCTTAGTGCGGCTCTTTGCCATCGGACTGATGGCATGCACACGTAAACTGGCTTGTACTCGCAACGGATTCATCCACTGACTCTTCGTCCTCAACGTTTACAGCACGCAAACTAACCAACGGTGCAGCGATAAAAAGCTAGTGGAACTGAAGCTACGATTTCTACGATCGCTTGTAAAAAAGACCAGAATAAAAAAAAAAAAGAAAAAAAAGTCTTAGGCACGGTCATGGAGAGCACGAGGAGTGAAACTCACGTGACTTCCGGCGAACCCACTTTTAGTGACGTAGGTCGATGCCTCCCTTCTGACCGCCCTCACACCTTGCGGTACATGGTTACGTCACAGGGCACTGGCGGGCACTTTGAATTGGGCTTCGTATTTCAATTTTTATAAAAAAAAAACAAAAAACATATAGCTCTAAAGTAAAACAATTTTTCGGTAATGTCCTAATACACCATTTTAACGGGTAGCATGAAAAAAATATTTTTTTGGGCGTTTCAGAGGTTTTTTAAATTAACCCTTAGCCATCACCATCCAATCCGAAGCCAACTGGCCAGACTCGCGCATGCGCATAGCAGTCGAACCTGAGTCGAACCTTTGACGAACTTTTCACAAGAAGGTCGAAAAAGTCGAATCTGGTCGAACTCGAACCTTGACCGGCTCGCGTCATCCCTAGCCAGTTCTCCTCCCGTCTTCTCTCCCTCCACGCAGGAATCAACTTCGGGTCTTGCCTCCCATTGTTTTGCCATGTGTTCGGCGGCCATTGCTCCTTGAGTTCCTGCCCTGCCCGCACTGCTGTTCCTGCCTGGTCCTCCGCAACCGGGTTTGACTTTCTCTGAAGCTTTTTTTTTTTCTTGTTTTCTTGGTCAAGGAGTTTGGCCCTTTGTGTATTAGCACGGTCGCGCTTCTGGCATGCCTCGAGTTTGGGTTGCCGAGGGTTCGATGGTGATAAACGTGTCCCAGTATTTCCCATTGAATCACCGGATGGCTTTCGAAGTGCGGGTGTTGTGTGGCATTAGGATCGAGGCCTTGTTTTTCAAGGTGTCTGACGCCCTGCCCGATTTTGGTGCTGTCATTTTGCACGTTGGCACAAACAACACCAGCGTTTGTGCCAGCTCGTACATTGACAAGTACCGTCGGCTGGCCGCTCAGATCTTGGAACGCAATCCGACGATGTAGATCGCTTTTTCTTCCGTCCTTTCGAGGCGGGAGAACAAGTTCTCTTCATTGGAGTGTCAGCGTAGTCAGAGTGGTGAGATCCAGGCGTGGAATGATCGACACAGAGACTTAAACTGGCTCCTGCAGGAGTTCTGCCGCAAGAAGGGCTTCGTGTTCATCGATCATCTCATGGACGAGTGGCATCGCTGCATTGGCTAGTGTTTTATTTGTCATGGAATAAACTGGAATCTTTTACCCAGTTTCCTCGATTGAATGCTCTCAGCATGTTTGTTATTACTGGGGCTAATGCATGGTTTCCCTTCTCTCACAATCTTTGTGAGATTGCGAGCGTGCGTGCAAGTTAAGAACGTACGGAGCGGTTGGCTCGCACTTGTCCCCAACGCCTCGAACCAAGCCAACCCCACACACGCCGAAGCCTCACCGCCTCGCCTTGGCAGCGATGCACACATGGGCGAAGTCCCCGGAGCCCGCAACAAGCTAACCAAGCCCGCACCACATGGTTGCACGCCCACACGCACGGATGGCACGCACGCCGCCCACACGTGATTGGGACTCCTGGGCAACATAACTATCAAGATATCTATTGATACTATTTTTATGACGCATGATATTTGCTATTAGCGTTAGAAAACAATAAAAAATTGATGAATTGTCTAATATTTGTAAGGTCAAGTGACATATTCACTTTAAAACAACAATAAAATATAACCTCTTTATTTTTATATCCTATACTTACTTATAAGAAGTCATATATACATAAAAACAAACTTTGTCCTTATAATATAAGTCACGTGACCTTTTGTGCAGATGGAGCCTTACCTCCTCCCGACTTGGCTAGGTCCCCGCGCGTAAATGTAACCTCTGCCATGAAGAAAAGAAAAGAAATACAGAGCAAGGCGCAGGATAATAAAAAAAAAGTTTTTTGTTTAAGGTTTGTCAAATCATGAGACGCTGGAGAAAACCAGCCTTCTGCGTTGAAGGGTCCCTGCAACGACTTTTTGACTGGTTTAGTTTGCACCGCCTGAGCGCACTGAACCTATAGTAACTTAGTGAAATTTTTGTTTTTTTGGTCTCGAATTTCTCTTTATTTTAAAAGTTATAGGCAAGCTAAAATTGCAAAAACAAGCAAAACATAACTTCCGTCATGACGTCCCTGGTCCTGGCTTGGGTGGCCATGAACTAGAGAAGGGTGGTGGTGGAAAACGTCTATTGATACATCAAGCACTCGCATAATGCTGGGCTTGGTCCTGCGACGGCTCCCCTAAGAAGACGAGGCCAGGCCGGACTTCTTCAAGAAGAGAAGTACCGAGTCTAGGATTATCTTTGTCCTGAGGAGGTCTGTGGCAGGCCTGGTCCAGTTCTGCAGGGCAGATGGCCGCAAGTTGAGTGGGAGTGAGTTGAGTGCCTTGTCTCGGGCGGGGGTGAAATTTGAACAGTCCCACATGAGGTGGTGGGGGTCTGCTGCGAAGGTTCGACTGCAGTAAGGGCATGTCGCGGGCTTGCCCAGTGTTGAGGTGTGAGGGTAGAAGGGTCCTAGGGTTGCGTTTTGCTTCTTTCTCGAACTCTGTTTGCCAGTCCTGCTTGCCGAGACGCCCCACAGTCGTTTGATGTGTGGGGTAATGGCACTGTTGGATCGGACTCTTCGCAGGAGGAACAGCTCCTTCCTGGAGCAGCCTTTAGGGATGGCGCTACTGAAAAAAAAAGAACCTATATAAGAACTGTTATGAAATATCCAAAAACTGATATGGGATAAATGAAACTGACATGAAATACACCAAACTGATATGCAACACATAAGAACTGATATACAACATATGCCAACTGATATGAAAATGCGTCACATCAGAAAGAAATTCATATAATTTTTTTTAAGTATACGACGTGCCGCGCGGGAAAGAAACACGTGGCTTGGAACCGCAGTAGAGCGGCTTGGTATATTGACTTTCAAATAATTACGGCATGAGCGTTTACTTTTTATTAGGAGATTCATCCCCTGAGCCGTTCAAAATACTCTCAGAGGTAGGACATTGGTGAAAAAAAAATCATCATGCTGGGAATAGTATTCATTGCTTAGGTGGTCACTGAGAAAATCGTTCCTGCAAAACGACCTGTATAAAAGGCGGAAACGCAGAGCTCAGAAGTTGTTATCGGGCGTGCTGTTGTATTCATGTTTGTTGTGCCGTGTATGTATGCGCTCAATGTATGTGTTCAGCTGATGCTAATGGTATGCGTAATGTATCTACATGTGTGTATAATAAAGTTGCCCAAGGTGCCCGAAGTGTAATGGTGGAGTGAGTAAATAAAAATATTTTTGTAGCATATAAATTGGGCGGTACCTAGCGCCACCTAGCCTAGCTGAAACTTATATGCGACATGTGAAACTGATATGAAATACCGAATAAGTTCTTATATTAAAATGTGCTCAATAAACATATCAGAAATGAATTCGTATAATTGTTTTCAGTAGGGGGTGTTTTTCCTTGGGCAGGGAACTGAGAAGCTTGCCGCGAGCTTCTTCTTCGGCTCTTCTGAGGGTGTCCTCGGGGTCGTGGAACTGGCCCTTGGTTGCGGAGACTCCTGGGGTGGAGGGAGCTAGAGGTGGCTGCGAGAGGAACAAACCAGCTAACGCTCCCGCAGCGCGATGAGCAACCTCGTTTCCTGGGATTCCCGAGCGTCCAGGGATCCAGTGTAGAGCTATTTTAATGTTGCGTGTGTCTACGAGATGTCGGGCGAGAATGAGTATTCGTCTGGTGGTGGGACTTGTGGGGTCATAGCTGCGACACCGTCTCAGAATATCCTGGCAGTCAGTGTAGATGTTGACGGTCTTAGCCTGCGACAAGCTCTGAGCGACGTTTTCCATGGCGTGCAGGACTGCCTGGGCCTCGGCTGCATGGGGTGTCTTGGCGGTCTTGGTTTCCCGGCGCCATGTGCCTGTGTTGGGAATGTGCCAGGCAGTAGCGGAGGCTTGGGGGCGATATGCGGCGTCTGTATATACCGAGAGGGTGTCGGGGGTCTTGGAGTGGATGGCTACGATGTCTTTGTGTCGTTGAGCGAAGAGTTGGCGGTGTTCTTGGTGTTCTGGCCCCATGTTCTTCGATATGAGGATGCTGGGGACGATATCGGCGAGTTCCCAAGGAGGTAGAGGTCGTCCAAGCTTGGGTAGGTGTGAGATACCTTCGTCAAGTCGGCGGAGGACTGCTCTGCCTTGCCTGGAGTTTTGGAGAGCAATGTAGTGAAGTTCTCGTTGGGCCCTGGCCATGTCCTGTAGTTTGGGGAGGGGGGAGCATGTGAGCAATTCTTTCAGTTTGATATGTCTGGGTAGGCCTGTTACGCACCTTTGAGCGTCATTCTGGAGCATTTCGAGCGCTTCCCAATGGCTCTTTCCAAGGCTGTAGAAATTTGATCCGTAGAGAACTTTGAACATGAGTACCGCCTGGCACAGGGTCTAGGCTACCCGTTCGCCAGCTCCCCCTGCCTTGTGGGCAATCCGACAAATGAGGGCTGTGCCCTGCTTCCAGGTTTTGGATATCTGAGTGATCCACTCTTTCGGGGAGCCTCTCAAATTAAAGATAATACCGAGGATTTTATGGCTATCAGCTTTCTCGATGGGGGCTCCTCTGAAAGCGCGGCTGAGGGTTAGGTTTCCGCGTCGGGCAAAGATTATTTATTTGGTCTTGTCCGGGGAAGGTGTAAGTATTGTCTCCTTGAGGAAAGTTTTGGTAATATTGACTCCTTGCATGCTGCATGGTTTGTCTTCTCTTGTCGGAAGTGCTTTCTTTCGTCCAAATGGTGATGTCGTCGGCATAAATGGTAAATTTGAGGGATGGGACTTTCTCAACCCTCTAGGCGAGGGGAGTCATGGCCATGTTGAAGAGGGCTGGGGGAGAACCGCTCCCTGCGGTACCCCGATGTGGTTGTGTCGGGTAGGGCCTTTGATGTTTCCGGACCGTATGGAATATTTCCTTTGCTTTAGAAAGGCCTTGAAACAATTAAGGGGTCGGTGTGTGATGCCGCCCTGTGGAAGTGCACGGATGATTACATCGTGAGGTAAAGAATCAAAGGCTTTGCTGATGTTGATAGCGACGAGCGAGCAGTTTTCCTGGTTTGTGGCTGTAGGCGTCCCTGGTTAAGAGGAGTGCTGTCTCTCGTGCCCAGATACTTGCGGAAGCCGGTTTGGGTGGGATGAAACACCTTGCGGTTCTCAGCGATCCATTCGATCCGTGCGAGGACAATTCTTTCGAATAACTTGCACATGATGGAAGTGAGAGAGATGGGGCGAGTGTTCTTGGGGGTGTTGGATGGTTTGCCAGCGTTGGGAATCGGCGTGACCCAAGATCCTCTTCCCTCTTCCGGAAAGGTATCGTGGGTCCAGATCTGATTGAACCATTGAAGTAGTTGTTCTTTGACCGGTGTGGGGAGATTTCTCAGCATACTGACGGGGATGTCATCAGGCCCGGGTGCCGACTTGACCTTGCCTTTGCCGATTGCTGTCTCCAGCTTCCACATGGTGATTGGAAGATTCCAAGGTGACGGGTCTGCGGGTAAGGGTTCCGGGTCGTGCAGTGATGGCTCCGGTGTGGATGCGGGTTGGGGGAAGAAGGCATTTCCGAGATTTTGTATTATGGTTTCAAGTGGCTTATCGAGATCTAAGGCCATGTTCTCAATGGTATTTCCGGTCTTACTGATCCCTAGCATGCAGTGGAAAGTCCGCCACACTTTCCATATTGATGTTAGGTGATCAAAAGGCTTGCAGTGCTCGAGCCATTCGTCTATTTTAAGAGTTTTGAAGTAGTCAGCTCTTTCCGACGTGATTTGCTTGAGTTCCTGGATAGGCCTTTTGGTTCCTGTCGCTTCTATATTCCGCGTGTTTACAGGTTCGTTTGTTCCAGAGCGAAGGGAGGCGTGTATTCGGAGTGGCAGCCTACAGCTTGACTTCCTTCACGATGGTTGCAGTGTTGTTGGCAGTCACGATGCTTTTTGAGATGCCTGTGTGTAGGTCTTGGGGGTCAAGGGAAATGAAGAGCTGCTCTCTGAATCGGTTCCACTGAATGGTAGTAGATTTACGTCTTTGGGGTCCTTTAGTTAGGTAGCAAGCTGGGCTAGTTTTCTCGGGTCCTTTCTTGGTTAAAGAGATATTGAACCGAAATTTCGAGCTCACAAAACAAAGCTGGACGAATTGGCGGGACGCTGCAAAACCCCCAAAAATCACTCCGTAGCTGCTGCGTGACGTCACAAAACGCAAAGGTTTGTCGGATGGTCGGGATAACAAGCGTTGGTCGATGGATGCCTTGTATTTTGTTCTTATCATATAGTATCCTAGGCTAGTGGTTCTTAAATGGGGATCCGCTACCCTTTTGGTGTCCGCGAAGGCATTCTAGGGGTCCGCGAAGCCCTGCCTCATTAGTCAAGCCCGACAATAAAAGTTGTCTTTTTTTCAGGTCGAAAAGAAATGTTTTAGTTTTCGGGAAAGTTTTTTCGTGTGAACGTCAATAAGAGAGGTCTACGTCACACTAGCCCTTAGTTATATCCATATATTTAACCTATACCTTCCCTCTCCTCTCACCACGAACGGGGTCCTCCTTCATCTCCGCCAATCCGCAAGGGGTCCGCAAAACATCGATAGTTGGGAACCACTGTCCTAGGCTGTACCCTACTGAAATACGGTTCTTTTAATGCAGTTCCAAAGCGTGTGCAAAAAAAGTCACGCCTTTTAGCAGGATATTACTCGAAAAGAGCCATAAGCTTCGAGCAAACGTATGCCATTTCGCGCAAACACAACTGCGACGGCCACCGATCGAATTAGGAGCGCTTGCAAAGCAAAGGATTCAGATTTCGCCTCTGAAGCGGCAACTAGGTACACGAAGCGGCATCTGGGTACACATTTCGGCGGATCCACTGGATCGGTAATGTGGCTGCGGGTCTTTCCCTTAGAGGCGATGACTGCGGGTCGAAGGCAACCGGCGAATCGTTCAAATGCATGTCGTCACTTGACTTGGACGAGCTTGGTGAATCGTAGCCACGCTCTATTTTCACATGCGGGTCAAATGGAATTTGGCTGCACGCGTGCTAAATACAACTTCTGGTATCGTTTCCAGGTGGTCTAGCTGTTGGTTTCGGTTTCGCTGCATAAACAAATTGATTGATCCGATTTGGGCGAGGAGTGGATGGACGTAGTTTTATATCGTTGGCACAGCATCACACCTCAGCTTTCGAGCCTTCTGTCCGCTTAGAGCTCAGCTCGGAGCTTTCTTCTGTGAGATGATTGCTGCATAAGCGGGATCTCGATCTTGACGGGAACCCAGTCCCTACTAGAGCCACTAAATGAGCTGCGCTTATTTATTGGCTTATTTAGTGGCACTAGAGTCCCTACGGACGGCGACGACCCATTTTGCTCGTCACTGCACGTCTCGCGGAAAAGTGTGGAACGTCATGTCTTGGCTCGCACGTGGTGCCCGGTGGTTGTGGCACCCAACCGCGCAACAAAAATCTCACCCAACCACGAAACAAGTCGAGCACAACAACAAAAACGAAGCACGCTGAGGCGTTCACTCGCATGTAAACGACGAGACAGAAATGCTCGCTTTGTGTTGTGTGACGTCAGAGCTCCCATGTTGCCACCAAAAACAGCGTTTACGCTAGAGTGCGATTGGAGCAGTTTAAATTCAATTACTCATGCAGAGGGGCATATAAAATTCAGTTATTGCACGTACGATGCGTCTCGAGGCAATAACAATGATATTCAATTGTTTTCTTGAATACAAAATTTGACCGGACAATCCCTTTAAACAATTTCTCCGCAGTAGCGAATTCTCCAGGGAATGCCTTGCCCCTTGAATGAGCACGTTAAAGACCCCAGGTTAGCAGTCGTACTGCACTGGCAAAATTGCTCATCTACAGTGTAAACCAGTGTCGCCCCTACTGGCAGACCAACCTTACGCTGTATAAATCACTAAAACGTCCAATTTGACTTTTTTGACTTTGAATGTGAGAAGATATGCGCCTTGTGGACCTAGAGGTCTGGCTTGGATGACTTTGTGGTAGTCAGAGCCGAGTCCCCGGCGTTTCCCACGAAGTTGAGTCCAAAAAACGGCTGTTAGAGCCGGCAGAGCCGGCGAGCACGAGGTGGACGACGTTCCTAACCAAAAGTCCTCGAGGAGGGGTAGTGAGCTCAGCGAGGGCGCTTGGTTGCCACGCTCCGTGTCGACGGCTCTAGAGGGAGCCACAAAAGCATATGCTGGATGAAGCGGGCGGCCAGGGCGGCTCGCATTGCATTTGCTGTGTGACTAAACACTAAAGGCGCATTCACACAGCGGAAAGACGCGCGTCATGGGGTGAATTCTTTGCTTATTTTTGTAAAAAAAAAAAAAAAAAAAGTCACGCGCCGAGCAGGACGACGCTGGGAGACGACGCCTCGGAACCCAATCTTCCTCGACGCGCGCGTTTGAGCCAATCAGCGAGCGTTCGAACGTGACGTATCGCCCTTTTTAGGTTAGGACATGTCTTCGCTGTTTTTATTTTCGACCCACAATGAAGGCGAAAAGGCAGAGGGGTCGAGGTATTCGTGCACTCGACAAACGTGGCTGGAAGCATTTCACCGTGGAAAGAAGCAAGCCGATTGGAACATCTGACTATGAGCAGTGTTTTATGTGCGTGTACGACGCCGTGAAATTACTCTTCATCGTTTGCGCGAAAGCTACCACCGAAGTTCGCGGCATGTTCCGACTTCCGACAGTGTGGGAGCGGTCACTCCCAATGTGTTTTGTAGTCTTTGCGTGCACCCACCACTACGGAATACAACAGTTCTCCATCGAAAACACTCTCGCACAAGCTGCGTGCAGTGTTAAAGGTACGGACGCGCCGGCGTAGCACCGTGCTTTGTTTGCACAAAAACACTTCAAAAGAGCACCTTCTTAAAGGGGAACTCCACCGACTTTTCGAGCTACCTAATCCAAAGGCATAATCTGAATGCGGATGGCTTCCTGATTCCGAAATGCTATCTCGTTCTCCCAGATTCACTCTAGTTAATTAAAAAAAAGAATATTTTGTTTGCTGCCGAAACCGGAGCATCGTTCTCCCTAGTTTTTCCTCAGTTTTCCCCGCCGCCCAAGCGTGACGCCACTTGTGTGCAGCGAGGCGCGCGGCCAGCAACCGGGTATGCTCGCGCCCGCCTTTCTAGCGTCGAACAGCAAGAAAACCTAGGTGTTCGTGCTATTTGGAGTTGATAATTATATATATTTGCCCAAAGTATGGCCTTGGCCTACGTGCATAACTACAAAAAAGTAAAAAACAAACAAACAAACAAAAAAACAACGGGTGCAATTGGAATTTTCATAAAACCGTTTTTGCAACTCGGTACGCTCAAGCCGCGGCTCGCTAGTTTCGTGATATCGCTAGTAAATTAGTTCTCTTTTTATTAGAAGATGGCTGACGAAGAAAGGTCGAACAGTCACGCAATAAATATTTTGACGAATTGCCAAAGCACCGCGGAAAATGCTCGGAATGTTGGTACAGGTGCCCCACACGCTCGTATGACCTGAAGGATCGTGCCATTTGTTTTAGATTTTCTTTTGAAAATTTACTGTTGCACCCGTTAGCCCGCGTAACTACTCTTGCGGGATGAATATGCTCCTTGGTGCTTAAGTAATTTAGCAAAAGATCTATAGACCATTTCTGAAAAGCGCTTCTGGTCGATGCCATTTTCAGCGTTCGTGCGTGTGGCGCGTACATTGCTCGCCTTCCAAAGCGATGAACATGTGCATGCTGGGCTGGGACTGTGATTCTCGTAAACAATCAAATGTATAGAATGAAATGAACTGCATTCGTGTAGATCAGATGGCAGGTTACTGGTCATGAAGATCGTGCTAAAATGACGATTAAAAGAACTTCGCAACCACCAAGCCAAACATCAAGGTGCTATGGAATGCGTATAAAATACACAAATACACTGTTCATCTCCAAATAAAGAGTATTTGCTTGAAGATGCAATGGTGCGTGAGGAACAGAAAGACATAATAAATATTATAATTTAAAATAAGTTAACAAAAGTTACTAAAAAAGTGTGTACCCGTATTTTTTCTTTTTACTTTTGGAGTAGAATGCAACGCGTTCAAACGCCCATCCACGAGAGCACATGGGAAAAGGGTAATACTATATAAGATTTCTTTTTTTTTTATAATTTAGTTGGTTTAACACAGTTTCCATCAGCTGTAAATTTGCATGCCTCCCCTCAACGACATTAATATTTTCATGGCTTAAAAAAAAAAAAAAAACTTTTAGTCCTATATAAAATTTCCCCGCGATAGAATAAATTAAAGACGTTTTCATCACTTCTTCTGCAGAGAATATTGCACGCCAACCATTTGACAAACCAGGCAAGGCTCTATCGTACATTAATGGAGCTCAACACCTGCTACATAAACCTCTGTAATAGCAGACAGGAATAGCAATATGTCGAAAGTCATGTCTAAATTCAGACTTGATCATTGTTAAGACGTTTCACTTCTCGTCTTCAACATATCGGTTGCGTGAGTAGAACTCCGAGAGGAGCCCGAGCTAGATTCGACGTCCGAAACAACTATAGGGGTTATAAAAAAAAAAAAAAATCACTGAACCAATTGTGAATAACAAATGTGACTGTGCAAAAGGTCGACTATAGTGCTAGATTGTGTACTATATTTTTCGATATTATTAGCACTCTTCTTTGGACGGATGTCGTAATGGTCACAGCCGGCTTGAGTTTGCGCTTGCCGCTCTTGAAGCTGTTTCAGCTGCTGAAGGATACTGACCTCGGAGCACTTGGATATAAAGTATTCCGAGCAAAAGTGAAAATGTTTCACGTGACACTATACTTCGTTTCACATTATCTGCGAGCGAAGCCAAAGTTAGAAGCGCGAGACCAGCGCTTTTTGAGTTTCTCCCCAGCTCGAGTGCTCGAGCAAAGCCTGAACGCACGGAACTTTCGAGCTCACGCTTCCAGCTTTGCCTTCGCTCGCACATAAGGTGAAACGAAGTATAGTTCTCTCGGAATACAGCTCGCGCAAAAGCACCTTGACGCAGAGCTCTGCCTTGACGTGGCTGGCCTCCATTGCTGCCGGGGAACGCTTTTTTTTTTTCTCTCCCACGAAAACAAGGGTAAAAAAAAAAAGAAGTTTTTTTCCCGGCACTGTTTCTACAATCTATCGCGGAGCACGATTGCTACCCGTTGCAAAGGAACTTTCAACCTTGAAGCTGCGAAAAAGTAATCTCGATCGCTGGCGTCCGGAAAGATACTTCGCGGCTGCCCGAGTCGCTCGTCCACCTGCACATTCGTGACGTACGCGGGTAGGGAAAAGTAGGGATTTTTCATTGTTGCCAGTAGAGAGTCGCCTCCTGGAACCCTCGCGGCTGGCGTAACTTGATAATTCAATAACTTCACGGAAAAATTTTATTTTTTAAAAATATTTTGGTTATAATTTGAGAAACGGTTATTGATGCGGTCTGCAAATTTCCAACCAAATCGAAATCTACCAAAAAATCGTCGGCGTCCATTGCTGCTGGCTTGAGTCCGTGCCTTTCGCGGAGTGTAAACGTTTATATCAGGGGTGGCAAGGTTGACCCAGCATAAGGGCCGCAAAACAAAACCCTGAAACCTCCAAGAGCCGCGGTGGAGGGGGGGGGGGGGGGGGGGTCGTCCAGGGCAATAAACAAAACTCGAACTACATTCAATCTATCTGAGTCAAAAGCAGTCCAAGTGTACGTAAGTAGCAGTAGCACAAGACTACCGAACCGCAGCCTGTCTTTCGATTTAAAACGCGTTCCGTTTCTCTTTTTGGGAAGGTGCTCGTGTGACCGGGAGGGAGGCGGGGGGGGGGGGGGGGGGGGCGGTTGGGGGGTTGGTAGGGGAGGGAGCCGAGAGCCGCACTTCACCACGCGAAGAGCCGCATGCGGCTCGGGAGCCGCACCTTGGCCACCCCTGGTATATATTATCATCGCCGTTTTCCATTCAGTGAAGACTGTTGTCTCCCACCGCATATGCAATCGCGAAGGCAAGGAAACAACAATCGTACGAAGCAGACGAATAAAAAAGAATTTCGTGTTCTCGCGCGAGGTTCCCCGAGAAGACGCCACCGTCGGGTGGCCCTGTGTGACTGCTTCGTCTTTTACGACGCCGGCGTTGACGTCGACCGCAACGCGCGTTGTTTTCTCAGTGTGAATGCGCCTTAATGCGGCATATGACTATGAGCAGTGTTGGCCACAAATGACAGCAAATACGAGGAAAAGATCAGTTCAGAACGGGAGCCACCTCGCGCTGCCAAACCTCCAAACGGCCAAACCGCAGGCCAAACCTGCTCGCCAAAGGCCTTTAGAGCGCTCGGAACCGGTCGCATCCTCCAGCCCATACGACCGCAGCGCCGCCGCGTACATCCGGACCTTTCTACGCTCCCCGCTTCATAGCAATGCGTGGCGCGCGTCTGCACCTGATACCACTACTCCTTTCTAGTATGCGCCGCCCTTTCCACCGCTTGGTGGCTGGTATGTCGACGGGTCATTTCTTGTTTCCGTACTTTGTAAACAGCATTTGTTTCTTTTCTGATCCAAAAAAATACTGGGCAAAAACTACTTTCCTAAATAATTGAAACGGTTCGCGCCACTTATATTTTATACTTCGACAAAAAAAGATCACCTTTAGCGGCTCTGATTAGTCGTAAGGTAGGACCTGTTCGACAACGTCACAATGCCGTCACATGCCGCGCGCGTTTGGCACCACGGGGCGCCCCCGTAGGTGGAAAAGGCTTCCACGTCGTCCGGTTAAAATATGACGCACTGATATTTAGTTACTCTCTCCGTGAACGCTGGGTTGCCCGAACCACAAGAGATGTGGAAACCGCCAAAAAAAGGTAGACGCCTAAAGGGACCATGAAACGATTTTGAAATCGAATTTCATCCACCGCACGTTGTAAAAGGTGTGTAAAGAAACACAAAAACACAAAAATAGGGAGCAAAAAAAAATTCTTCGCTATAGAACTTTTAAAAGAAAACTGGACTCTTTTGCGCCTTCTTTCCTTCGAAAGCTCTCTGCCTTTTCACTACGATACATCCGCGGAATCGCAGCACGTCAGCCGAATCCACGTCGCCTATTGGGTAAGCGCCTACCTCACCAGCACCGCGATCATAAACAATAAATAGCCGGCTAATGTTTCCTAAGGTTTTGTTAAATAATATTCAGATCCACATTTTGTAGCATAATTAGAGATGTGACGAAAATTGCCAAATTTGATAATGCTGAGAGCCAAGCGCCATCTATCGTGTGGTAAACGAAGCAACTACTGCACCTGCGCAGTACGGCTGGTAGGGCCGACAGCGTCGGGTCGTGACGACCAACGAACGTTTATTTTTCTATGTGTTCTTAGCGTCCCGACTTCAAGCAGCAAGAAAAAAGTACTTGAAACGGACCCCGACGAACTGAACGTTGGATCCACAAACACCCGAGAAAAGCTACAACGGCCACGAATCCACCGACCCCAACCAAGCGAGCTGGGCAGAATATAGGCCTAGCAGGCACTCCGACTCGGTGCAGCGTTGCTTCGACGGTACTTGGCCAAAACCGTCTGCCCACGACCGGCTGGCGCGCTGAATGGAATATGCCCGCGCGACCTTTGTGGACCCTTCCCGTATTATTGTTTGATCGCTGACCTCAATTTTAGATTAAGAGGTGAGGTCAATCTCTTCCCCTTGTCATCTCCTTGTTTTCCGAGGCAGTGTTGACGAACACTGTCGTCGAAAAGGGACTCTCGTCGATTCTATCTTCTTGTTTTGTGTGATATAGAGCTCGAATAAACGCCGCATGGATTACCTTCGTAACACGGTATGTACACTTTGTTATTAGTATGCCATTTTTATTCTGACATGACTGCACGTCACTGTCGAGCTATAACAGTTCGCGGGAGCTACGTGCAATGCCGGTCCAACCTTCCTTTGCCGAGTGTCACGTAAAAGATCGGTCCCGAAGCGCTTACCAACAGCGCGAATACAGCACTTCCATCAAACGCGCGCGTCCGCTCCGAGTGTGAACACCTATTTACGTGGCTCTTGCGGACACCCGGGTAGCGCTCCGTAATCCGCCACAAGACCTTGAACTATGCAGACAAGGCTGGCGGCGCGCATGCGCAGGTGCGGCGTTTTCTTCGGGGATACCGTAGCGGAGGAGAAAAACGATCTACTACAACTCCCTAATGTCGTAGTTCAAACGTATCCTTGTTAACGTCGGCTCGCTCTTGCATCTCCGAGGCCGCGAAAAACGCCGCGGCAATTTGTTTCCATATACGTCGCTTTGCAAACGACTGACACGGGCCGCCTTTTACCAACAATGACAGTTGGGTTGACTTCTGGAGTCTTCACCGGAAGACTCGCCGCACTTCCCAACAGGCATACCGGCGTATGAGACTAGTCCCATGCTGTCGCTGTAGCGCAACATATCTCATTGAATTTCGCGGCGCCAATTCAGAAAATACGTCGGTGACATCAGCGCAGTAAAACCTACCGGCGCACCCCTAACTCGTCGCCGCTAACGCCCCCATTCTCCTTTTGCCAAGAGAACTTCCGGTTCCTGTGCCAAAGTACGTCACAACCGTCAAAATTACGCCGCAACTTGTTTTGCGGTCAGTTGGAGAGAAAGAAAAAGTCGATATTTCATCAATTTTTTGTGTAGAAGTTAATGAACTGAGACGAAAACGGATGCCTGTTCGGCATTCAGTGAACGTTGAAGGTTTAATGTAAAAGTTATCTGGCAAAAAGTAAAAAGGTCATTTCATGGTCCCTTTAAAAAGGATTGCAGGACCCCTTTAATACCCCATTCACACGGCAGCGTAAAGGTACCTTCAGCTTAGGTCCCTTAGCTAAAGGTACCTGTAGTAAACGCCGTTCTTGATCACATGATAAATAAACGGAGCACTTTTGCGATGATGTCGATTGCATTCCAGCTTAACCGCGAGAGGAGCACGCGATAAATAAGTGTTCCTCGAAATCGGTTTGACGCGAAGTTTTTTTTATTATTGGATGTGAAATATTATTTCTGTCTGCTTTTGCGGCACTTTACTTTCTTCTCTAAGTCTAAGGGCGCACCTAAATGAGTCTTGCTTTAAAACGTCTTACCCGTCTGGCCACACTGGCCCAAAATCATCTGCGTTTACGAGCTTGCATTGAGAGGTGGGCGACCTTTTTATGTTTACCAGCTCCATTTTCTTGCAAAGTTCTCACTAAAGTAGCTAAATAGTGCCCGGCAGAAACGAACCACAACAGAGTCTCACAGTTACGCCAGTCACGCGATCGAAAGGGATGAACGACGACGAAGATAAAGGGTCCTGGGCGGGAGAGTCGGGCGACTCGTCTACAACCTCGAAAAAGAGCTCGCAGTGGTCCATCGCGTTCGGGTTCGTAGCAGACATTATTTTCCACGTGCCGCCGCTGCTACCTGCTAGCTAGAGTATGTGTTCATCATTATTGTATTATTCCATCACATTTGTGTTCACAATCATTTCATAATTTGATACTTATATATATTCAATTTGTTATAATGCCTTAAACAAGATATCTATATATACATGTGATATTATTTTGAGTTCGTGGGTCCGAGGCTACTCCCTGTAGCTGGGGTGCTATGTTGCGCTTTTTGGACTCCCAGGAGACTTGGAAGAGGGAAGTGACGTCAACGACTAGAGAAACGCAGATTGGATGTTGACAGAAGAAAACAAAATCAACATCCAATCTGCATTTGCTGCGTTGTTGACGTCACTTCCCTCTCCCTAGTCTCCTGGGAGTCCAAAAAGCGCAACATAGCCCCCCTGTTAAGGGAGCTCGGCGAGCTCCGTTTAACACAGGTCCTCCCTTAGCGAAAGGGACCTTTATGCGCCGTGTGATCACGATCTCCAGCTCCCTTTACGACAGGTACCTGGGCTAAAGGTACCTTTACG
>JABSTQ010007970.1:0-49311 GCA_013358835.2 Ixodes persulcatus | reverse complement strand
CATTACTTGGGGTGCGGGGGGGGGTCGAAATTTGTTTGTATACTTTAGGGGCCGCCGGATTTGGGGAGGGGGGGGGCGAAGTCCCATAAGCCTCCCTCCTCGCCCCCTGCCCCCTGGCTTCGCCACTGGATGATACCATATAGGGAGTCCCAACATTCACAGGCTGCCATAAGCATGTGCATAGCCACTGAACTCGTATCACAATGGCAAGATAGTCTGACATTCTTCACCTTACGTAGCAGTTCTTTCTTTAGTACATATGCTCGCTTTTCCTTCACACATCTACTCTGCTTCAGCTTGTCGTTGATGCTTGATGGTGATAAGTCAACAGCGCGTATTCACTATGCATCACAGGCAAACTTCGAAAATCCAGTTCACACTACTCTATAATTTCGATGAGTTACTGTCACTTTTGTAACGACAATCTATTTGATTGGTATCATAACCTTTACAGTAGACATACGTGTGCTGAATGTAGGAGAATGGCATCTTTATTTTTTCTTTCTTGGTCACGGAGACGACAACAATCCACAAGATTGCACTGGCTACATTCCTCGTCTACAGCAGTGTTGCGGAACGGGCACCCCCATTCCATTCCAATTCCATTCCGGGGAATTAGAGTTTTCGATAATTCCATTCCTTTGAACTCCTAGGAATGGGGACACTGGGCCCATTCCCACTCCTGGAATGGCTGCATTGTTTCATTCCATTCCTCTAATTCCTAAACGTAAAAACTGGCACTTGACCGCTACATTGTGTTGCAGGTTTGGGTAGATATACTCAAAAATGTATTTGGAAATTTTTGGAAATATTTGGAGTAGCTAAAATACTGATACTCAAATATATCTGTAAAAATATATTGTGATAGGTATCGGAAATACATTTTAAAAGGAGGCAAAAGTCTTTGGAAATACAAATACGGAAGTACATTTTAGGCAGGGCACAAATACAAATACTGATAATGCAATACATTTTTCAAATTTCTTTGAGACGCCAACTGAGATGAGGCTTGAGCTTTGAAGTGGAAGTTTTTTATCCCGAAATTACTTTCCACAGGCTTGGCACTTCGCCTTGAAGGTAGTGGTTCCGGACGAAGAGGAGTCTTCAATGGGCTCAAAAAACGTTCCATCAAGCATTGAGCGCGGTCCCTTCCCTGACATCCTGTCTTTCTGACGAGTTAGGTGAAAATACTTTACCTCTAAATAAATTCCATGTCACTCTAAATTCAAACAAAACATCACCACTCCCTTGTCCAATTAGGGCGCCCCTGTCAACATTAATCACATGACGTCATAGTGGAATGAACTAGTATTCTTGTATCTGCAGGTGCTGCCTTGAACATGAAACATTACCCACGCTGCTATATGAAAGGACAATACGTACTTTCGTTGTAAGTGGCCTCTTTGAAGATCGCGCAGGCAGTTTCATTTGGAATTTTCGAGAATGGTGGACCGCCTGAAGCTTCCTGGAGCACATGTCTTATCTTCTTTCACGGTCGAAAAATCGATACGGTGGAATCCCTGTTGTGACGGTCCTTCCTGCCGACCTTCCACCTCCAACGCATGAATGGCAGTCCTCAAGTTTCACCTAGCAGCATCCAAACAGAGACCTCGTGGATTGAGACCTGAGATGCCGGCACAGCACAGGTGCGACCTCTCCGAGAAAAAGCGCGCTCGAGACGAGTCGCCGGGTGCACAAAGTCTGGGTCGGCACAGCGAAGCCAAGTCTGGCGTCCTTCCTCGTTATCGAATCACCAGACTAGCGGGTCACGTTCACGTCGACTGATAACGTATTCTTGAGCCGTGCAATATTACGGGCGCAGACACATTCGGATATGTGTTGAACTTCACTCCGTGAGTAATCCCACTATTTCAAGTCAACCACCACCAGACTCGTGTTGCAACGGACTGTGACTCAGCTACTCGGCCACCGGCCAAGCAACACTTCCTTTGATTCCCTGTTTCTCAAGGCTCTAACTAATTGGCAGCGGGCATTGGATGACGGTAAACAATGACTCATGAAATCCCTACCTAGGGACCTGCGGTAGAAGATGTTCCAACTCAACTCAACTGGCACGCTACCTGTTTCGAGTCCCGACTCAACATTTCTCAGAAGAGAAAAATAATTTGGAAAATCGGAAGGAACCTCGGTCAGCATAGTCACAATGCATCAGCATCAACCCTAGTGCCCTCAGAAGTAAAAACAAAAAGGCGTTCGGACATGTATTTTGTTATTCAGGGGGGGGGGGGGGGGGGTGTATTTCTCGAGAATTGTAACGAAATACATTTCATCCTGATTGTATCGCGATAAAAAGAAACAGACCAAATGTATTTCGATACAGGAATACAGATACTGGTGAAAAAAATGTATTGCTATACAGAAATACAGTTACGAAATGTATTGCTGAAATACTATCGCCTATGAATGTATCGCGATACTGCCCAACCCTGTTGTGCTGCCGACAGAAGCAGCATAAAGATGGCATTATCAAACGCATAGACAATTGCAAAAAAATGCTAAATGCCTAAAAAAAAGCACTGAATTTACTAAGCTCACGTTGCTGGATTGCCTGGGGTGACTCGTAGCGTCCGCAGCGGTCCATTGCAAGGTGAAACAAAGTATGCAGAGACTAAAGTCAAAGGAAATGAGCGGGAATCCGCTAGCTTGCTTGTAACCCTAACCCACTTGAATGTAAAACATATAACAAAGAAAACAAGCATCGGAACAAAGACCAAGTAAAAGGCGGACTTACAGCGTCGGAGCAAAGCGCAAGAGGAGAAGAGAGAAGTGAATCTAGCTTTGTTCTAATGCCGAAGCAAAGCGCAATTTCGCAATGGACCTTTTGTAGAAATACGCGGTGCGCATGCACGGAGTATTTCATGCGCCTGGGTTCGAGAGTATCTAGTTCCAAACAATCCGCCATCTTGCATTTTTCGCCTTTGAGCGGTTTCGTTGTGTCGACCTCGGGGCGGAAGATTACGCACGATGGGGACAAAGGTGAGCTTGGGGGAGCCGTATCTAGGTCACATCGCCTCAATGGGTGAACAGGATTAGCTTACGTTTTGGGTGTGGAACGGGTGGGAGGGGCCTTGGGCGCGCGTTGTTTTCCAGTCACCTAGTCTAGAACCGATTCGCGTGTCTAGGTGGCAGCACATAGTCGCCAAGAGGTCCATTCAAAGGAGTGCGCGCGAATGAACGTGGAAGGCAGCAGGGTTAGCTGCCTGCTAAACAACGCTCCTCGAACTATAAGAAAACAATAACTGATCATCTTTCGGCGGGGCGCGAGTCCACGGAGTTATCGTAACTCTGCGAGTTATGAGTCGCCCCCCGCTCCCAGATCTTAGTCGGTGCGCGCTCGTGCATTCTCCATGCCGTCACACACACACAAACAAAAAAAAAAAAAAAGCAAGACAAGATTTTGCCGCTCCCTTTGTTTCTTTTGTTTGGTGCTTGGTTTCTTGTTTCGCTCTCATGTAACACCAGTGAAGCCCGCCGCCTTCGCGCCCGTGAAAGCAGTGAAAGGCGCCACCGCCCCCCCCCCCCCCCCCTTCCCCCCTCTGCTCTTTGCTTTGTCGCTTGTTTTTCGTATTGCATTTTTTCGCGTATGAGTCTGTTGGGGCTCCACGAGGGTCAGCAGTTTCCCGCTCATTTTATTACTGAGCAACTGACTCGCTGACTGGCTTCGGTTTAACTAAACGTACCCCACCCCCCCCCCCCCCCCCCCCCCCCCGAAAAAAAAAAAAAAAAATAAATAAATAAAAAACTGGGTCCATTCCATTCCCATTCCATTCCGGGCAAAAGGCATCTAATTCCATTCCCATTCCATTCCCCTCAACGTTGCCGCCATTCCATTCCCATTCCATTCCGGGGTCGCGAAAATGTGGAATGATTCCGGAATCATTCCAACTCCGGAGTGGCAACTCCGCAACACTGGTCTACAGTGGGTGAAAATGTGACCATACTCTGCCAGACTAAACTTCTGCTGTCTAAACAGTTGGCGATTCATTTTAAGACAGACCTGTTCATAGTTCATTGCAGGGTATCGGACAGTGTTTCTTAGGATTGTCCGATGACTGACATGCAAGTCCAAAAGCTTGGCGTGAAAAGGTAAAATATCAAATTGATGCAATAAAATGCCATCAGTAGCCCATCCAGATTTTTATTGCGGGATTGACAGTAGCTACAAACCGCAACAAATGGTAAACTGTAGACATAGGCACTAAGCGCGCACTAACTTGGAAGCGGTAGAAACCATGAAGTTTTAACGTCAACTTACTGCCATGTTCTAATGACAAAGTGGTGTTTGCGGCAAAGAGTTGGAGTCCTTCAGAACGATGACGGTCTCCTTCAGACCGATGATGATGGTGACGAAGGTTCAGTTAGATTCTAGGTTCAGTCAACGCATCCCACGACGTCGGTGTGCTTGTCATGGTGGCGACGAAAGCCTTCTTTCCCACATGCCTCAGCTGCCTCGGTCCGGGGTTTTCTCAACCCATCCGTGTCTTCCCAGCCGGTTGACAGCGACACACGCGACGGCCGTCACGGCTCTGATTACCATCGACTGGGCATTAGCTATCTGATCATCCATGGCAACCGCGCCCTTGTAGTTCCCCGTTGCGAGAAGTCTCAGTGCGATTCGACTAGTAGCTGCTGCTTGACGGTCATCCATCTCTCATCGTCGCCGTCTCTCGTCGCACAGCTGGTCACACTACGATCGCATGGCGCTTTTCGACAAGCGGTATTGTCGTCAGAAACAGTCGTCGTGCATCGTGGAGCCAACCGGGTGCTCGCGGAAAATCCGTCCTTGTACGCGTTGGTCGAGCCATCATTGCGTAACAAGCATCGCCGCCATTTTCTACGCTCTAGAATCCTGCCCAAAGCTTGTTCGCCTTCTTGCAATAGAAACAGAAGTTAAAAGCACGAGCGCATCATCCCGAACGATGTTTGCATGAAAGTGGGCTTGCACCGCGCAAGCGCGCATGCTCGACAGGGACGTTGAAACCCCGGAGCACGCTCTCGTAGCTCCTTCACTCGCAGTAGCTCGCACTCACAGTGAAACAGAGCGTAGGGTGTGTCGAGTAATACCGCAGTTAATCTAGTTACGCGACTTCCGCTATGTGCTACGTAGGTCGGAAGTGGTCATACGTCACTTTGTCGTCTCGGTCCGAACTCGAAGAGCGACAGTTAGGGCAAACGGCTGCTTTCGTGTTTCGCGAACGTTCCCGTGGGCACCGCATGGAATTATTTCGCGCGCTGTGACCAATAGGAGAGCGTGGATCGTAGGAGGGAGGAGTTTTCGAAAAACACGAACGTGACCTTTGGGACCAGAATAGCACCCCTGGAGATAATGGACCTTTTTCACATACCGACGGCACCAGGCGGTGGCTGCACAACCTAAAAATCGAGGAAGTGACCTACCTGCGCTACCAATCGATAATGGGAGCTACTCTACCAGTTTCTTCGCTCTCCGAGCAGCGGCGCGTGCCCAACGCGACTCTAAAGAGGGAAATCTGTGGCGTCCACCCAAACGTCATGTTTTTCTTTCCGTCTACTTTCTTTTTCTGTGTAACACAATTATATATATGTTGCAATTACGTGTTCTACTCGCTGATCCACAGCCTCCTTCCGAATTTCCTCGATTTCTAGTGCCGACTTCCGCCGCTTGGCATTGAGTGCTCGCGCGTGCGCAGAACGCTTCTCGGAAAAGGTCCATTAGGGGGTGCTGGAAGGACAAAAGAACTTGTCTTTTGCAACAGCTCCTAACTACAGGATGTCACAAAAAAAATAATACCGGGTTTTTTTGACCGCAAAAATAAATTAGGCATCGCCCAACGCTCATTCTCCACCCGAAGGTAGCACTAGAGGTCACAACTAGAAGCCAAAGTTTCAGCCCGATCCGATACCTTAATCAAAAGTTTGGAGTGATTTTCTGAAAATTGCAATGGGAAAATGGCGGCCGGCGAAGTTTTCGAGTACATGGGGCTCCATGGCACCAGAAACCGAAAACAGGCAAAAATGGGCTCCATTTTTCAATTTACTTTTCAGAAAATCACTTATAACTTTTGATTAAGTTATCGGATCGTGCTGAAACTTTGGCTACTGGTTGTGACCTTTAACGTTACCTTTGGGCGGAGAATGTCGCTCGGCGATGCCTATTTTATTTTTGCGGTAAACAAAGCCCTGTATTTTTTTTGTGACACCCTGTGGACAGGATCACAGAATTGAAAATATTGACACAATATTTAGCCGCTAATAGCTCACGATCCAAGGATGCTGAGAGTATTATCGGACAATGCTTTGAATGCAGAACCGGTTCAGTGCAACCCCGGAAACTCATGTTGAAAGCTGTACTGTCAAAAATGATTTCTCAATAATTTTACACAAAAGTCAGTCATTGATCTATGATCATAGAGACAAATTTGGGAAGAGAGGGCTGCAGACCTGAGGATGTTGATGGGCCAAATGCTGTTACTGCGCCACCTCCTACAAATACAATTTACAGACAAACTTCAATTTGAGGCACCACAACACCCTTACTTTGTATGTCGCACGGCTACCAATTGAAGGAGTAGCTTGGCACGCGGCTTATGAACCATGGATGCGACGGTGACTTTCGTCCGATCGGTGTTTGAAGACTTTTTTTGTCTTTTGTATAAGCAATCTCACACCGGCCTAACTTGGGCATGATATGCTAGCTTACAAAAGTAAGTTGTGAGTGCCTGGAGCTTAGCTGGTAGGTTGAACATTTTTCTGGAGGTTCCCAGCTGAACTTAGAATAAACGAAGAGAGGGAGAAAAAAAAACAGTCACACAACTTTTCAGATTCAGTTACAAAAGCATTCGCACTTGTTAAGCTTCAACAATTCTTTCTCATATTGGAGGGTGCACTTATTGCCAGTATTACTATACATAAAGTACTACTACATGCACTGCCTTTAAATAACAACTTAAAACCATGTGTGAACTTTGCGCTGTACTTCTAGCTCCCATCAAGTATCACAGACTAGGAGGAAATTTCCGAGTGCTTTGAGACAGAGTGGAAGTTTTCTCAATGTGTGGGGCCGTTGACTTGAAACGCGTACAGATCGATGCCCCTGCCGATTCTCGATGCCAGTGCTATAGCTACAAAGCGCTGTATATGGGTCTACAAATTGGCTTTAACATGTCTCATGTTTTGCAAGAGCGTACGAAATGAAGTAACATCCACCTTTTCAAGGCACTTACTCTTTAATGCTTATGGCCGCCGTACACAGCAAGTTGAGGTTTGTGGCCATAGACGTTAAAGCGAATGGCCACCAAAGTTGTGGCGGCGTCTTCAAGGCATCAAGGATAGGACATTGCCTCGGTCAGGATGCCTTGAATTTTCCACCGCCAAATCAGCTGCCATTTTCACATGTTATCGACCCGTACGTCTTCGTTGGAGAAGAGGCATTTTAACTGAGGCCGGACTTTCTGAGTCCCTTTCCTGGCAGATACCTCAGTGATAATCTAAGGATAATCAACTATCGAGTGTGTAGAGCGAGATAACCTATAGAATTGTTTCACTTGCATTAGAATACCAAAAAAACAAAACAAAAAGACATTGGGTTGTCTTTGTCCCATTTCCAAGAGGTGCGTCGAGAACGCATTCGAAATTTTGGCTACTAGATTCGGCGTCTTCCGCAGGCCAATCGGCCTCCTCCCAGACCACGCCACTGTAGTCGTCCTCGCAGCTTATGTACTGCACAACTTCCTGCGAAACGACAAAGTGTACATGCCAGATGCCTATGCTGATCAAGTCGATCACTTCGGAAACATCATTGATGTCCAGTGGCGCAAAGAGGCCTCCCAGCAGACGACCGCGTTGCTCCACCTGCCGAGGCTGAGATAGCGGCACCTCGATCAATGTGCCCGAAAACGCAACACACTGGCCACTGCCGTGAGAGACCTGTACTGTAGCTACTTTGTAATGGAAGGTGCAGTGTCATGGCAAAGGGAGCTGCGCTAGCCTGAAATCCTAAATAGTGTCTGTGGTATTGTGACAAATCACCAATGTTAGAATTTTTTTGTGTGAGGATCGTCTGTCCTATTTAGGTTGCAAGAGGAAGCTGAGGCCACCATTAGGACAACATAGTGCTGCTACGAGTTAGCTACTTTTGAACGGGCGCTGTGGTGTGAGACGGCCTGCCTGTCTGGCCCACTAGGACGTTGAACAAACATCTGTATTGTACCGAGACCGGTGCTAGCGGAGGGAGACGAAATTAGGAGATCTTCCTATCCATGTATGTATGTCCTTAATGTGCTTAGCGAGGAGTGGCCATTACGTATACTCTGCCGCCCGTGGAGGAGTGACCCAGTCCTCCCAGCTCCTTGGTTGGATAAGTGGGGCGAGTGTTTTCAGTGCGCGCTCTTCAAGATCCTGCTTTGACGCGCAGTCCTTCAAGGGAAGCTGAAACACTTCTTTCAGAAAATGCGACAGAGGTTGATTCTAGCGCAGATTTATCCCGTGAATCTGAATATCACATTCGTTTTCTCCGAAGATGTAACTAAATGCGAGAAAACACGAAAAACCTCCGACCAGCCATGACGTCATAAGAGAACCTTTCGGCAGCCAAGCGCGTGTCGCTCGAGGGTCGGGCATGCCATCGTAAGGTTTCCAGGTAAATTCCTCCATACTGGCACCAGTCGTGCCATCTTTTTCTGTCCTTCTTAAAAATAGCAAGAGTGCACATGCGTAGCTTTGATTGATACTGAAGATGCGCGAGAGCCGAGATTCCGATAACTCCTTTTGTGACGCCACGCTCCGGGAAGGAGGGTCTTCAGTGGTACTTTGAAAATGCTTTTCTGCAGCCCGCATCCACCAAATTTAAAAAAAAAAAAAACAACGTATTATGGATATTCGAAATCCTGGAGGTCTAAAAAAACGACTTAAGTGTGTTTCCTCAATTACAAAACCGCCTCACCTTCCCTTTAACTTGGTGCATGAGAGTTATTTGTGTAGTCTCCGAAGTATTTTCATTTAGGTGGTTCAGGGAGATCTGCAACGTGCTGGAGTGAGTGTATTGTCGCGAGTGTGTTTGTGCACGCAGAAGAAGCGTAGCATCTGCCCTCTCAGCTGTATGGCGAGGGCGGTGATGGTTATGTGGTTATGGCGAAACTATAACACAACGCATAGCGAGTTTGCTTCTCGTCGTGCCTTGTGTTGTAGCTTCCGGGTCACGTAGGGGCCGAATTCAGCTGGACATTGATAAGTGGTTCTTGGATCGCCGGGGGCGTGCGTAGTTGAGCGGGCGGCCTCGCAGCACAGGCGCAAAATGCAAATATTTGCCTTTTTGCGCCGGTGCACCCCGAGACTCGAGAAACGTGTTATGCTCCTTTTTATCCATACCTGATGTCCACCGGGAAGATGAGCCAGTGCTTTTTTTTTATTTTGTAATTGTAACATTTTCGTCTCGTTAGTTGTTATCTTTCAACATTTGAAGAGAGTAATAAAATATTTCTTTTGAAAGATCACCCCTGCCTGATGTCGCCTCTCTAGTTCATTTCACAGAGTATCTGGTGCCTGTAAATCAGTCAAACATTTTTGTGTAAAATAGTTTGTGGTCTTTGCCTCTCTTGCGGACAAACCGGTGGACTTGTTTTGTGGCAGGTATCGCCCACAAAAAATCGACAGAGTACCGGCTGATCTCCCAAAAAGTGAGGTGCTATTTTCCTGTTTCACTTGGGTCTATGCTGCCAAGTGGGTCTTTAATAAATACAGAATGCCTTTTATCTGCCGATTTGTGTGAAATGAACGACACGTTAGACATACACGCTGGACCACACACACATCGTCTGTGTGTGAACGTGCCAAACACATTATGTACTTCCTCAGTCTAAGTCAGCATGAACAACCTTACTTAAATGTTTAGCTTTTTTCTTTATTCGAAACAATATTAGCGACTGCGAACATGACAAAAATACTGAATATAAAGGATGACCCAGCTCACGGGTTGCCGTGTCAGTATTAAAACAACTCGAGTGCGCACTTGATTTAGTTTCAATGTAAGCTCGTTGCGCAGGTGTGTGGATAGCAAAATCTTGGTATACAATAAACGTATCTAAAAAGCTACCCATCACGAGCGAATTCAGATTGCTCACCAAAAATTGCAAGGTCAAGGAGAAATTGCCCATTCCATAAACCAAAAAGGGCAACTATACGAGTAACTTGGCACTACTTTCCGAGGATCAAGTTATACCCAATTCACACGGCAGCGTAAAGGTACCTTTGACACAGGTACCTGTAGTAAAGGGAGCTGGAGATCGTAATCACACGGCGCGTAAAGTCCCTTTCGCTAACGGAGGTCCTTTGTTAAACGGAGCTCGCCAAGCTCCCTTTACTGCTACAGGGAGTAGCCTCGGACCCACGAACTCAAAATAAAAATCACAGAGATATAAATAGATATTGTTTAATGCATTATAACAAATTGAATATATATAATTAGCAAATTATGAAATAATTGTGAAGACAAATGTGATAAAATATCTTAACGAGGAACGCATACTCCAGCTAGGAGGCAGCAGCGGCGGCACGTGGACAACAGTGTCTGCTATAAACCCGAACGCAATGGACCGCTGGATTGGATAGGATTGGATTGGAGTCTGCGGCTCTCCCCTTTGTATCGGGTGATCAACTGTAATAGATACTGGATCTAGCCTAGTCAGTCGCGCCTCCCACAACTTTCGCTTCCGCTTGGTGTTCCGTTGGTCGGTTGCACTCCCTCCGCCAATGTGTCTCTCTCCACCAGACTTCGAGCCGCCTTTTCGTCACGTCTACCGCCGATCGAACGTTCTTTTGTTCTTCCTCTTCTGCTCTGCACCGATTCGGAATCCCAGTGCTACTGGTAGCACCGTCGTACTAGGGACCGGTACAATGTGCCGGCACTGCAGCACCAGGTGCTCCGTCGCCTCGTCGGTCTGCCCGCAGAGTGTACACGTCCTCTCCTGTCCCTCCGTGAATCTGGCTCTCCACACCCGGGTCTGAATGTACCCATGCGGGCCTCTGCGAGGAGTCCACTGCCTGTCGAGTTGCTGTACCAGGGCTCTTTCCTTATGGCCTCCTTTTCCGCGTAGTACATCGCGAGAAACGGCTTCGCCGCCTCTCCCGCTCTTTATCTCTCCGTCTCCACTGCTCGGATTCCCTTTCTGATTGCCGCTGGGCCCTCCCGGTTCTCGCCCGCTGACTCCAACCAGATAGGTTCGAACCCATAGCGGTCCCGTAGCCTTCAGAGGCGGTGCATCCATTTGGTGCCTCTTTCCTGGTATATGATGTAGCGCAGGGTGCGGTGGGCCCGATTCCCATCCGGGAGTCTGTGCACTCTCCTCTCGTACAGTGCCTTGGCGCTGGCTTCTATGGCTTCGAAGGGCGACCAGCCTAGGTCCCCCTTGACACCCTTGTTGGGTGCTGTTCTTGGGACTGCTAAGACCATTCTTCCCGCATCGCTCTGTCTTTTCTCCAGGAATTCTCTTGTTTGCGATGAGAGGACGAGTACACCATTCGCGTACGTGAGTCCCGGAACGATGGCCATCTTCCATAACCCCCGCACCACCTCGAACCTGTTGAAGGTCCAGGTGGTCTTCTTCGCCAGGACTCCTCTCCCCCTTATCGTTCCCACTCTCTTCTCCCGTTCATGGACCTTCAGGTAGTCGGACTCCACAGCCAGGGTCACTCCCAAGTATTTGACCGTGTTTTGTCTTGTCAACTTCCCTCCCTGGAGGTGCCACCGTTGTTCCTCTGGTTCCTGACTCGGTCCATCTCGATCTCCCCAGACTAAGACCGCACTCTTGCTCTGGTTGAAATGGAGTCTAAGGTGCGTGGCGAGCTCGCCGCAGATGTCCAGAAGCACCTGGACCACTGCGAGCTCTTTCTCAAGGTTGTAGACAAGTCGTCCGAGTCTCCCGCCCACGACCATTCATCCTCGTCGTCGTCCATAATTTTCGATGTTGTGACTGGCATAACCGTGATACTCCGACGTAGTTATTTTCTGCCGGGCACTATTTAGCTACTTCAGCGAGAACTTCTTAGAAAAATGAAGCTGCTAAGCAGAAAAAGGTCGCCCACCTTGTAATGGAAACTGGTAAACACAGATGACTTAGGCCCAGTGTGGCCACCAGACGAATCGGACCTTTTAAAGAAAGGCTCATTTAGGTGCGCCCTCAGAGATAGAGAAAAAAAAAAAATAAAGTGCAGTAAAAGCAAACACAAATAATATATAGGTTTTAAATCACACATAATATTCAAAACTGCGCGTCAAACTGATTTCGAGGAATAATTGTTTATCACGTGCTCCTCTCGCAGTTTAGGAGGAATGCAATCGACATCAACTGAAACTGCTCCGTTTATTTATCGTGTGATCAAGAACGCCGTTTACTTCAGGCACCTTCAGCTAAGGTACCTAAGCTAAAGGTGCCTTTACGCTGCCATGTGAATTGGGTATTACTCTTGATTAGCCAATACAATGGTTGGACGTGACACCATACCGTTCTGGTGGTTATACCTACTAGTTTTCGACAAGAAATATTAAATTTACGGTGCGAATCGTATGCTTCACAAGGAAAGCGTTGAGCTGCAATACCACGGCAATGGCAGCTGATGTAACGTCAATAAAAGCCATGCACAAATGAAAGCCTTAGTGCTGGAAACCTAAAACAAATTGTATCTTGCACGTGCGTTCGTCAACGCTTTATTTTGGTTATTTACTTCGAATATTTTATACGGGGAAGACGTGCGCGTGTGGCGCGTGGAACACCAATCCCTGCATTCTCCTTGATGCTTGGGTAATACAGCAAATGGTCTATTGTGTATTGTCTTTTATTGAGCACCAGTGCGGATCACATTTCGGGCATGTGTGCTACAGCCACGTTATGGCCGAGTCCCACTAAAGCGACGAAAAAAAAAGACAACGGCAAGAATCAAACACATGCAGCATGCTCGCGATGGTAGGTATCTTTGGCAGGCGTTTAGTCGTTCGTTGCTCGTGAAGTATGCACGAGTGATTGGAAGCCTTCCAAAGATACCCTTGCGTGGATGATGCTCGTGTTTCAGCATAGCCTCCTTTATTCTACAAAGCTTGTCAAATCGCAAAAACTCTGGTTTGAGACTTGTCGCTGTCATTTGTTTCTGTTTGTCGCTCTAGTGGGACTCTGGCATTAATTAATTATGTGTCCACGCTGGCCCTCAATATGTGACGTAGCACATTCACCTTTACGGCTTTCTACAAATATACACTTACGCTTTAGACCCCCTTTAAACGGTCACCAAAAATCGGTTTCTTAACGTATCGCTCCGAGATTTTCTACAGTGGTGCGGCAAGATGGTGGAAGCATGAAGTGAAAATATCAACGGATAAGCTTACCTTGTCCAAAAAAGAAAAAGAAAGACCCTGATTCTGGCTAACTTGTCATGGCATTCGCAGACGACGAGATGACCCTGCTCGTCTAGTTGTATGTGCAGGGGAAGGATTGCGCAACGCAGGAGGCGAGAGCAGCGCAGCGCCTCGACCGATTCTATTCGTACCAAAAATGGGGAGCCATGTGGAAGGATTTAAATCCCGTCTTTTTATCAGGTTAGATTTTTTAATTAATAAACTTTTGCTCTTTCCGAATTAAACATTGGAAAGACTCGAGTCCGCGCAGTGAAATGTTTCCGTAGGTCGTCCGCTAAGCTCTGCGCCAGCCCTAGGGAGCCTAGATTCGAGGAAGGGCTTATCTGAAACCATCTCTGGCTCGCAATTTAATGACGGACATCTTCTGCAATAACTGGTGGCAGTGCCTAAGCGCCGCGTGTTCGCGTGGCAAGGAAGATAGCAGGCGGGAAGGCGGATGCGTTCGCAGAAGATCAGCGCTTCCGTCACCTTCTCAAAGGGTTGCGAACGCGTCCCGCAAACCACGTGAGCAGTTGGAAACTCTCTGGAATACAGGCACTCTGGCTGGCGCGCTCGAAGTTTCTGACATCTGTCGGCACCAGATACAACAGGTTAAGTCGGGAGAGGACATCGCCTGCAATGCACCTTTTGTAGAAATACGCGGTGCGCATGCGCGGAGTATTTCATGCGCCTGGGTTCGAGAGTATCTAGTTCCAAACAATCCGCCATCTTGCATTTCTCGCCTTTGAGCGGTTTCGTTGTGTCGACCTCGGGGCGGAAGATTACGCACGATGAGGACAAAGGTGAGCTTGGGGGAGCCGTATCTAGGTCACATCGGCTCAATGGGTGAACAGGATGTAGCTGACGTTTTGGGTGTGGAACGGGTGGGAGAGGCCTTGGGCGCGCGTTGTTTTCCAGTCACCTAGTCTCGAACCGATTCGCGTGTCTAGGTGGCAGCACATATTCGCCAAGAGGTCCATTGCCGTGGCAGTCCAAGTAGCGCACTTCCTCAGCCCAGGCTTGGGCCAGGCTGGCGCGAGCTAGAGCCAACTTGGCTCAAGCCTGTCACAAGCTTCCACCAAATTGGCCCAAGCATGAGCCGGGGAAGTGTGCTGCTATGTAGAAAGCCCGAAACAGGCTTTTTCTTTCTTTTTTTCTGAAGACGGCAAGTTCGACCATTGATATTTTTTACCTCCCACCACCTATCCGCTCCTCTGTAGCATTTTACAGCGCGAGACGTTGAGAAATCGATTTTTGCGAACCAGTGAAAGTGGGTTCGAAGCGTTAGTGTGCATGCTGAAAGTGTATTAGCCCCGTGCGCGACCGAAAACGTCGCTGTGGTCGGCCTTCCACGATTGGCCGAACGCTGACTATGACGTCGGAAAGGGGATTTATCATCGACGGAAATAAGAGGAATGAAGGAATTTTAATTTTGACGGTGTTGGTAGTGTTTCTTTGAGAGCGCAATGATTTCAAGCTTCCAACATGCTAATAACAAACACCATCGAACTTGTTGTTTGCAAGGTAATGACGTCACAAGGGGGAACCACAGGAGGGCGCCACCAAAACATCTCGCCGCTAATAGGTGGCATCCTCTTTGGGCGAAAAAGGGACGACCGAGAAGCAGTGCCCGAGACGGATGCCGACATCCCCTCGGCAACTACATTTATAATAGCCATGCAAAAAACAACAAAACACCTTTAAGGAATGTTAGTTTAGCAGAACCGCTTCCTTTACTATGAATGGATTTTATGTACTACGGGATTTGTCAACGCGGCCACGCTTGTTTCCAATCAACATGAAGATAAATCATTTCGCCATCGTTTCAATTCCTATCTAGAATTAGAAGCGTGGACAAATGTTTAGGTTAAGATATTCATCTTTCAGTCTCCACATTTTAGTCTATATATGAAGGACATTGCCTTTTACCGCAATACGCTATACTGGTTCTTTACGAAGTAAATGTTAAGATGCATTGAGCTCACCATGTACCTGCGCCGAGTGAATTTAGTGATGCGGCCGAATTAATAGTGCCATATATCGCTAAATCTCGATCAGACTTCTTTTTCCTTCCCTACTTACTCTAGTACCGTCAAGAAATAAACAGATTAATATGTGTATACTTCGTCTCACCCTAGCATGGACTAACCGCGAAGGCTGTGCTAGCGCGAGCGGCCAGCATTGACTGCCTTGACTAGAGCACATGCTGCACAAGCGCTCGTGCAGCCGCCGCGGCTTCATTCAAAGCGACTAGCTCGCGCTTTTAGCAGGCGCGGCTTAACAATAGTCCATACTAGGGTTTATAGACCCCTTTCGAAATTCACGCGCCCATTGTTAAAAGGTCTGAACCACTGCACAATGGTGGAAAAAGCGACACCACAGAGTTTGAAATTCTAACACTGCACAAGCTAGAAATGAAATGCCATTAGTACGGTTTCTAAGGTTCCTACATTGGCGGTGTCTTGTGCGTCCGCCATTGTGAAGGGATTCCACAGCTTCCAACAAAGTGCGCACTTTCGAAAGGGGTCTATAGGACAACTACGGACGTGACTTGAAATTCACCGAATATTTATTCATGTTTTATATTTTATTTTTTGAGGCAACAAAGAGAATGAAGGAATATGAGGGGCACAACGATGCACTATTAGCGCGAGCACAACCTTCGCCCTTTTATTGTTCTAAGACACAGTATTGACAACCGTACAATTTCACTTTTTGTGCATCATTTTTATATTTCATAACCAGAGTTTACCAGCTAGAGGTACCGCAATAGATACTGTACACCTAACTGCTAGCTTTTACAGCAACGTTTAAGTTCTAAAAGAAATCAAGAGCAAACGGCAGCCAGCTGGGCGTAAGAAGTAAATTTTCGATCGGCAGAGAGCCACCTGGGCCGGTTTTCTCGAAGCGATGGTAAACCCATTTTGGTAAACCACGGTGCCTAGGAAGGGAAAAGTACCTAGGTACTGTAATAAACGGCTGGATATAGAACAACAAAATTTATTTTTGATTGGGCAGTAAGATGCGTCATCTATCGGTGAAACAAGCCAGTCATTTTGTTTATCCTCTTTTTCCGCTGGTTGTTATCGATCTAGTATGGTATTTTAAGTCAAAATATAGTAATGTTGTACTTGAAGACCAATTTATTTGCTTCAGATGGTACGAAAAACTTTTAGCTACTATGCTAGAGTTTGTCGACGAATATTCGAAAATGTAAGAAACATTTCTTTCAATATGTTTCGCCATAAACAACGCATAGCTTTCCCGTGTGCCTTCCAGTCTGGCAACGCCGGTGCTGTAGGCTCGTTTTTTGTTTCTTGCGACGCACGTTTCTGCGATCCGTTTGCCCCTCTTCTGTTTGCCCAACCGATCGACCGATTAGCCCACCGACCGACTGCTGACTTACTAACAAAGTGATTTGCGGACCTATTTGTACTTTAATAACGGAAACTATTTGTTTATTTCTCGTTTCTGCGACTTCTGCAGATGACATCGGCAAGGTTGCTTCGTATACCGCGCTTGTACCTTTCCCATTGGTGGATGCATCGACCGACCGTCGCGGTCAGAACCAGACGCAGCGGCACTGCTTCAGCGTAAAACTTGTGGGGATTTAAAAGGTAGAGAATAAAGATGGCTCATGAGGCGGGTGAAGCTAGCGCGCGCTCAGGACGAGCGCGGGTTAGAACGGTTGTGGACACCAGCAAAACGGTTGTCTGTTCTTGAGTCTCCAGAAGCTAAGATTCTCGTCACCGTTGGATTGCTGGCCACCGGGAATATGTAGAAACCTCGATGCTGTCGGCATACTGTCGGCGCACTGCGAACAAAAAACAGTACAATGTCCCAGCAGTTCAACCGGAACGAAGACTTTATCGAGGATAACCCCCTTTCTCCGCAAAGTAATCGCTGCTCACGAGTTGGCGTGCATAGTGTAACAAATTAAACGTGTTAGTAAAAATATATACCAACACTTGTTTGCAAAACATTTTTTTACTCACCATAAAAACACTTGCAAGGCTTATGTACCGTCATATGTCTTGGATCCCGGACTGCTGAAGAGTGATGCGTTCGCGGAATGCTTCCGTCGGTTAGTTTAGTAGTCCCTCTGAACTACCGCTTTGCTTGACGTGCTAATAAGTTGATGGTGCGTCATTAATATAACAGCCGGATCGAAATGAACGTTCAGCAGAGCCAAGCAGAAAAACGTAGAGACAAGGAGCTACAAAGACAGAGCCACACCACCTCAAAATCAAAACAACTAGGATTTAATTATTACAAAATTCGAACACCAACCAAGCCCTTCTATAGGGACCCTACGTTTCAAAGCCAATTCGGCCTCTTCTTCAGGAGCGGCTACGGCTATGGCCGTTGAGGAGCAGTGTTTTTTTTCTTCTCCTTCTACAGCGGGTGTCTGATCTTCGTCTTTTACGGCTGTGCCTTTTCAATAAAGTGACGAAGGCCATTCACATAGGCGGATTGTAAAGCTCCGAGCTACCTATTAATGTTCTGTGGCGTTGTTTGAATATGTTTGAATAACCTCTGCAGGGAAGCTATTGAACAGAAGGCACTGGAGTCATTATCCACAATACCCAAGATTTTCTTACGGTACGTAGATGACTGCTTCTGTGTCCTTAAAAAGTCTGAAGTGGACAAATTCCTGGCGCATCTCAACACCACCGAGCCGGCCATCCAGTTCACTGTGGAGCGCGAAAAGGACGGCACGTAACCTTTCCTGGAATTGCTAGAAAAACGGCAAAGGGAAGAACTAAAATTCTCTGTATACAGAAAACCGACGCACACTAAACGCTACCTCCAGTTTGAATCCAGCCACCCAGCCAACCACAAGGCGTCGGTGGTCAGGACACTCTTAGCCAGGGCAAAGACCATCTGCTCGTCAGAAGAGGACAAAAGAAAGGAGGAACAAACTGTCATTGCTGACCTTAAAAAAAACGGCTACACAAGCAGCTTCATTCATCGCGTTGCCCGCCGTGTAGGCCGAAACCAACGACACGTGCAGCAACAGTCAAGTGCAAATTCCCGTCCAACCTCGCGCATCAGCGTTCCTTATATCAACGAAGCAAGCGGGGCACTGGCACGTGTGCTTGCTAAAGCGGGTATCCAACTAGCACACAAACCTGTGCCTACCCTTCGACGACTCATGCCACGCCCAAAAGATCGCCCTGGTAAAGAAAGCGCTCAAGCCAGTTGTATATAAGATTCCTTGCGGGGTTTGCGCGGCCATATACATCGGCGAAACAAAGCACTTTAGAGAGAGAATCTGTCAACAAAAAAACGACTGTGCGCAAGTTCGATCACGAGCGTAGCGCGGTCGCTGAGCACAGCGACGTCAAGGACCATCCTATTGACTTTGACAACGCATGCATCATTGACGTTGAGAAAAATCCTCGAAGAAGACTGTTCTTCGAATCATGGCATATTCAAACAACGCCACAGAACATTAATAGGTCACTCGGAGCTTTACCATCTGCCTATGTGAACGGGCTTCGTCACTTTATTGAAAAGGCACCGCCGTAAAAGAATAAGACCAGACACCCGCCGTAAAAGAAGAAGAAAAAAAAGACACTGCTCCTCAACGGCCATAGCCGTAGTCGCCCCTGAAGAAAAGGCTGAATCGGCCTTGAAACGTAGGGTCCCTATAGAAGGGCTTGGTTGGTGTTCGAATTTTGTAATAATTAATTACTCCCAACCAGAAAGATCTCTGTCAAATGTTTACTTTTAAACTAGGATTTAATTTGACACAGTCTTCCTTCTTCTCTTCACATCTCCTGGTCATCAGCATGCGCCACATTTGAAGGCATCAAGCAAAAGGACGCGTGCACAATTGCAGTCTTAAACTTCCGATGAATACATCACCACTAGAACAACCAAAACGGCTGTGTCGCATCGTCTAAAACAAACTATTTTCATGCAATTTCATGATAAACAAAATAAAGAAGAAAAGGAAGAGAGTTAGAAGAAATCAGAGCAGAAATCAACGAAAAAACGCGTGCAGTCGTGATCAAGTTTTTCTCCAGTGTGTTGATTTCTTCTAATTTTCTTCTTTCTTTTCTTATTTATTTTTGTTTATCAAAAATTGTACCAAATCGTTGTTTGGGAGTTAATGGCTTGTTTTAGACGATGAGACACAGCCGTTTTGGTTCGTCTAGTGGTGATGCATTCATCGGACGCTTAAAACTGCAGTCGCGCACGCGTCCTTTTGCTTGATACCTTCATATGTGGCGCCTGCTGATGACCAGGGCGATGTTACTAAAGCAAGCTTGCTCCAGTAACGTTGGACCAGGGGACGTGAAGAGAAGAGGGGAGACTGTGTCAATTTAAATAATTGTTGTGCAGGTTTTGAGACGGTGTTGCTCTGTCATTTTAGCTCCTTGTCTCTGGGGTTTTCTACTATGACACACCACGCCTTTGATCGACGGGGTGGTCAAGCTGCTCGGTTACAAGGTTGATCCTCAAGCTGGGAGACTTCAAGGCCCGGTTTTGTGAAGAGCGCCACCCGGCTAACACCGGCACCAAATCGTGAAGCCCCACCGTGGGTGTGCTGGACTTCCTGCGTCTCCGGAAATTCGGCCCGCTCGTCTGCAAGCTGGGCACGCAGGGAGCCATCGTCAGGTCTCGGGACCGGCCTTCTAGAAGTCAGCAACCAATGGAGGCCCCTGAAAGACTACCGTCGCGAAGACCACTGCAAGGCTTTTCGCTCTTCACCCTCTTCACTATCCCATCATAATAATAAGTTTTCACACAGTTCATTTGTTAAATACCACTTTATTATCTTTAGGAGTGGCGCAGCAGGTCTTCATGGTATGGGTGACTTGCCTTCCTGCGGCGTTTCACAAGTTTCACAGATTAGAGGAAGACATACACACGTCATTCTCAAAAGGGCGACGTATCACGGGCTGGACTCGGAGATGGCGGCGCACGATGGACCAGTGTTCCAACGGACGCGGGGCCACTGCTTCGGAACCATTGTTCTTCCTACGAACCAATCGACCTGCAAGCGCTGAACATCGAGCGAAAGGGATAAAAGTGCGAAGCAATCGCACGACAAACAGTTCATGCAAATTCACTTTCACGACCTATAGGGGGCGCACTGGTGCCTATCAAAATGGCTGTCATCAGGATGATTGTCGTAGAACAGCGGTACGAGGCTGGGTCTGGGACGCGTGAGAAATTCTAGTTTTGTTATATATGAGCTCTATTAGAGCCTTAGTTTATTTTTTCACGACCAGGAAGGTGTAGGCAAGCCTAGGCAAGCCCATTTATTGTGAAGTCAATCCTCCAGGAGCTAGGGAGCGCAATTCTCACACCGTGGTACCACCATCGCTGAAAATTGAGAATTGTCGCCGTCGTCGGCTTCATAGTCTGGAGAAGCGGAGGAAAAAAAAAGCGCGGTCTGGTGTAGCCACGTTACTTGCGGCCACGAGCTTCCGTGCTCGTGTTTCGGTTTCGAGCAGTTGAATGTTTTGTTTTTGCTTAATTAAACCTCTACATGACTCTGCAGCAAAATATTGATTAGGTAGTCTTTGGACACCATATTAAATCGCTTGGCAAGCAAAACAAAAATTGTTGCTGGATTTCAGAAAATAAGACAGCAGAAGCGTTGAACGGGACGCTACGAACTGCTTCGAAACATCACTCCTTCATCAGTACCTCAAACGGATGTCCGTGATTTTGGAAAAAAGGCGCGATCAAGCGATGACTGTGACGTCACAATCTCCTGGAAGAGTTTAGAACTGGGGAAGCGGCTTTGCTTCTCTCCTCCTCGCTTCGGTTCACCTGCTCAAGGAGACGAAGCGAAGAGGAGAGGGAATGATAATCGTAACGTGATATGTCTCGTCGGCCCCGTCGGCTGTGTTCAATCGCTCACCTCGTTTCCGAAAAAAACTGCTAACCGGTAGAGATATCGCTGAATGACTGATCTTTTTTGGGTTACGGAGTGTCCCGCCTATCGCTCCAGCCTTGTTTTTGGGAGCTCCAAATTTGGGTGCAGCATTCCTTGGATTTATCCGGTCATCAATCAATGGGAACATTTTGCTACACAGCCTAATTTAAGTTACCCCATACATGTAAAATCTCAAAGTAAAATATATTTCCAATAACATTAGAAACTGCATTTTTGGTTTACTATACTCTATTTAACCTTATGATGTACCGCAGGAAAGGCTGCAAGCGCGAGCTCCAAGCTCTGGGGCACATCTCGGCGGCACAAGCTCTCGCGCATTAAAGGCAGCTGCCAACGCTATGAGCTCGCGCTTCTAGCCTTCGCTACGGTACAACATAAGGTGAAACGGAGTATAGTACAGTCAATTTGGTGTCTAAAGAGGTGAAGGGTGGAGGGGGTCTAAAAGGCTGAAGGGTTTGGAGGGCTGAAGAGCTAAAGTGGTTTAAGGGCTGAAGACTGAAGGCGTTTGAAGGTTTGAGGGGTTGGACGGGCAGAATGGCTCTGAAGCGCTGAGAGGGTCCCCTGACGCATCTGTGCTTAAGTGTTATTTTCAATAGAAAACAACATATGCGAGGCTGCGGGTGCACCACAGCTGCTTTTGCGGGTGTTAAACTGTGCGTCGGTACACATGCCTGGCGCGATTCAAATGAAATGGGTGCCGTGAAAGGGATTGCGGCAGCTGGGATTCCGCTACCTATGCAAAAGCAATGGAATATTTTATATCGATAGAATTAGAATTAGGAAAGCGTGTTGGCTAAACATCTTCGCGTGCGAACGCAAAAAAAAAAAAACACGTCAGACACGGACAGCGTTGAGGGCGCAACAAGTTTATTATTTTTAATGTGAAAGCATTAATTGTCTCATGGAACGAGCTGACGTCATCAGTTTGAAGCGCGAAAACGGGCATTTACTGGCGGCCATAGCTGTGTGCACGACTACTGAGCGCGTGCTGATGGCGAGTTTCCACAGTTCTTTTGTAACGTGCATTCCGCACCCTTAAGATTGCCGGTCTTAGCAACCTAAAATTGTGGGCTCGTTCAGAGCATGCGCTCTAGACATCACCCACAAATATGGCGCCCAGTGAATACTCCTTGTAGGAGCGATTCGCCTTCGGTTCCATTGGCTGGCGCGCGTCAACGGGGCTCCCATTGGCCGCTGCGCCATATGCGCCCGAGATCCCTAAGCGGGCGCGCGCTAGTACGCAGCAGACAACAAAGTGAGCGGACGAGCAGACGACAAAGGGAGCGGACGAGCGGCTTGCATGCTTTCGCATTCTCAACTCATAAGAAATGCTTAGGTGTACCTCGAGCTTTTTTCCGGCGTGCATAGGCCGCGTGATTTTCACGGCGGCCCTGCCGACTCAAGGGACGGCTCATCTCTCTCCCCCAACCGAGGCTCCCTATTTCCTTCATGAGAAACCCTTTCTCCTTTCTAATCAAATTAAGAAATTTCCCAGGATAACTCTTCCTCCTTTCTGGTCAAATTAAGAGATTTCCCAGGTAGCGAAAGCCCAACTTGGGCAAAGGTCTGGCAAACGTAAGGGCCCAACTTTGGCCCAGTTAGGTTTTGCACCATGGGGTTCATCAGTGCCAAAGTATGTTGCCTAACTAGGGCATGCCAAAGCATGGCTTTTCTCTAATACGCCAGAGGAGTGCCAAAGTAGTGCCATACTTGAGCCATAACTGCCATAGCAACGCCTAATTCGGGTATTTCGAACATGCCAAAGTTTGTCTTTGCTCTGGTCAGCCACAGGAGTGCCGAAGTAAGTGCCATACTGGAGCCATATCTTCCAACTCGCGGCCTCACTCACGATCACCTCAAATCTGAATGTGAGCGTGAGTGATCGCACTCATGAGTGAGAATGCCGAGGTATGGTGGCCAGTTGCAGACGCTCTATGAGCCATCTTCCGTGCGGTGTTTGGAGGTGCTTGATTTGTGATATCCATTGGGCTTTCAGAGTTCCTCGATGGGGTTGTAGAGGCCGGTGCTGAGCAGATCTTCCGTTACCACGTACGCTTGTAGTCCAAGGGGGCACTTTAAAGCTCTTCGAATGATGACGTTGAGCTTGTTGACTTCGGTCTGGGTGAGTCTCAGGTAACCTCGTGGTGTACATAACCCATGCGACCACAAAGGCATATACCAGCTGTGTAGCCTACCTCTCTTTGAGTCCGTACCGCTGGTTCGTGACTCTCCTCAGCATCCCGAAGATGTGCGTCATGGAACTGGTGAGCTCGCTGATAATGCTAAGATTTCTCCCGACTGGGTGAGGATCTGGCCAAGGATTCGCACCTCCTTGGACTTGTCTACTTCTTGTCCGTCGGCGTAGATGTTCAGGTCCGCAGGTGGTTGTCTGCTGCACGGGTTTTTGAACACCAGCAGTTCTGACTTTTGGGGAAAGCATTGAAGGCCTCAGTCTCTAGCGTATAAGGTCATGGCATTCACTGCCCTCTGCAGGCTTTTTTTCACTTTGAGCGTCGCTGCCCGACTTGCACCAGATGGTGATGTCGTCGGCGTAGATAGCGTGTTCGATGCCGGAAATGTCGTTCAGAATCTCTGGTAGTCCCTTGAGCACGTGATTAAAGAGTAGTGGCGACAGAACTGCACCCTGAGGAGTCCCACTTGGCCCTGGCTGGTACGGGTCCGAGGTGTGACTCCCGATGTTCAGGCTACATCAAGAACCTCTTGATGTAGCCATAGGTCTTCTGGCCACAGTCAATGCTCGCCAGACCTCGCAGGATCGACGCTCTCTTGAATGATGTTGTCGAAAGCGCGTTTAAGGTCCAGGGCAAGGACTGCTCTGGTCTGCGTCCTTGATGGTTTCTCCAAAAGGTAATTGTAGAGCCACAGTAGTATGTCTTGGTAGGATTCGTGCAGACGAAAGCTAAACTGCTTGTGTGACAGCAGTCCTTGCATCTCGACGTGCGTCAAGCTGATGATGCGCTCAAAGGCTTTGCCAAGGCACGAGGTCAGAGATATTGGTCGAAAGTTGGCGAACCTCAGGTCCTTCTTGGGCTCGGGTCTGAGGCTGACGTCAGCCTCCTTTTAAGGCTTGGGGCACTGGCCTCTAGACCAGTGATTGTAGTTGAAATGATCCCATAGTTTCTTGATGAATTCGGCGTCTATGTTGAAGTGCAGTTTGACCATGATGGAGTCGGCTCCTTGTGCAGCCGCTCTCTTAAACTTGGTCAACTCGTATTCTAGCTCCCAGACGGTGATGGGCTCTTCCACTCCAAGGTTGGCTCACCCATGGTAGTCATTTTGTGCTTGAGACGGTTTGATGCACAAATACTTGTTCGCCAGCTTGTCAAACATTTCGTGCGTTGTGAGAGGGCTCTTGAACACGAGTTTGGAGGTTCGTTTACACGTGGCCGTTCTGGTGTTGTTGTAATCAAGTAGTGCCCTGCGGAATTTCTATCTGCTCCCCGAGCTGAGTAAACCCTGAATACTGTAGCACACGTTGTACCAGGTTTGCTTGGTCAGCTCCGCGGCGTACTCCTCTGCCTTGTGGCTAATCTCCTGTTTTTTAGAGCGCAGCTCTTAGGCGCCCGTTTCTGGCTTGAGCGGCGCCGGCGTCGCCGTCGCCGTCGCCGTCGGCGTAACCGCGCGGTGCATTATGGGTAAATTTTCCCGAAGAAACCCGGGGTTCTCCCGAAGGACCTCGGGTTCCTTCGGGAGGACCTCGGGAGGACCTCGGATTCCTTCGGGAACACCTCGGGGGGACCTCGGGTTCCTTCGGGAGGACCTCGGGAGGACCTCGGGTTTCTTCGGGAGGACCTCGGAAGGACCTCGGGTTTCTTCGGGAGGACCTCGGGAGGAACTCGGGTTCCTTCGGGAGGACCTCGGGAGGACCTCGGGTTCCTTCGGGAGGACCTAGGGGGGGTCACGCGACCTTGGGAGCGTCACGTGACCTGGGGGGTCACGTGACGATGACGTCATCAGTGACATTATCAGTGATGACGATGACGATGCGGATGCCGATGACGTCGTCAGTGATGTCACTGATGACATCATCAGTGATGATGACGATGACGATGCGGATGCCGATGACGTCATCAGTGACGTCACTGATGGCGTCATCGTCACGTCACCCCCAGGTCACCGTGCCCCCCCAAGGTCACGTGATCTTCCAGGTCACGTGACGCCCCCAAGGTCACGTGACCCCCCCCCCCTTCCGAGGTCAAGTGACCCCTCAGTACCCTTCCCTCCTCCTCCTCAAGAGCTGTGCTCTAATTCGGCGTTACAGGGAGTTGTAAACGGCTTTCATTTTTGTCTTTAATATCTTGTTGAGGTGCTGATTCTTCCACCTCTTGGTGAGTGACTGTCTGATTTCCCACAGATGGACGATATGTGGATTCACACAAGGTGTCTCCTCGTCCACCGTGAGTACCTTTGTGTAGGCTGCCGCGCTGCTGACGGCTTCTCTTGTCCAAGGATTGATGTCCTCAATGGTGAGAGTGGACACACCTCTGTACTCGCGCCACTTTCCCACTCTATGATCTTAACTTGACCGAGCTTCCTGGGCTTGAATGTGGTGCAGGTGGCCGTCGCCTACAAGATAAGGGGTCGCTGCCGAGATTTTCGTTAGGTATTTTCTCACTTGGCGTATTTGACGTTCTTGACGAATGTGAGGTCCGGGCAGGTGTCCCTGCACGGGCTAGTGTCCGTCTTTGTCGGTGTGTTGGGGTGCGTCAATGGGGTCAGTTATTTTCAATACATGGTATTGAATATCCTCTTTCTCTTCGCTTTCGTGTAACGATACCCCCAGAGAGTGTGTGCCGCGTTGAAATTTCCACCAAGGTTTATTGGATTATGTCCGGCAATCTCCAGGGCCCCTTTGAAGAGTTCTTGCACACAGTCTCTTGGCGATTTGAGATTGCTCGAGACGTTCAGTACGTGGAAGGCATTTTTCGTTTGGTTTCCTTGTGGAATCAGAGTAACCATGCAATTATGAGGTGTCTCGGTGGAAAGCACGTGTTTCATCGCAGTAAATATCTTATGAATGAGAATGTAAACGTAGAAATCATTTTCAAATTTGGTGTAGTCCTTTGATTTAGACGAATCTATACCTTGGTCTTGAAGCATGACGACCGCAGGTTGCTTTTCCGTTGTCAGCGAGCTGAGTCTGGATTGCTTGCGATGGAGGCCCCCTGCAGTTCAATTGCCAGATATTGTGTTGCGTAACCATGGAGTTCTAGTGAGTTGAATCATTCAACTCATATTCTTTGCCTCCGGCCTTCTTCCGTTTAAGGGTCTGACACCGGAAAAAGTTCTTGATCATTGCATCCCAGCTTTCGACCCTTTCTTCTGTTGCATTTAAACGCTTCTTGATGTCGTAAATCTTGCGATCTACTTCTTAAAACTTTTTAGCAACTTTCGTTTTAATGTCCATGAGGCCCTTCCAACATGCTCTTCTTTTCAGTTTCTTTGTAGAATTTGAAAAATTGCTTGTTGAGTTAACGAGCCTTCTCTCTCATGCTTTGTTTGCCACTACCAGAAAGGGGAGGAAAGTCGTCGTCATTATAACAGATCCTTTTGACCTTTGCTGTCGTCTTCTTCTAGTTATTCCTTTTCTGTTGAGGCTTAATGGTTACAACCTCGGACTCCTCTACCTCATGGTTGGTGGTCAGAGCTTTTTGTCTAGACCTGGAGCTGCTTCGTGGTCTATGCAGAGGCTTGCTCCACGCGTTGGTTCTGGTCTTACTGGCGGAACGGCGGTTTCTTGACTGGGAACGAGTCTGACCTCTGGTCGCCGATGGTAATTGTGGTTTTCTCTCTGTGCTTCTTCCTCTACTGTGCGCGTCTCAATGAAGGGAACGTGGTTGGTTGGGATCTAGAACTTTCGCTTGCCGGTCTTTTTGTAGGTGTGGCGAGGTCCGCCACACAAAGCGCATTTGGGGTGCACTCGTATGATCCTACGGTGTTTGGAGTGCCACACACTGTGCACATGTACCCTCTGGGTTTGGGACAGTACCCAGCTTTGTGTCCGACTTCGTCGCAGTTCAGGCAAGCCGCCTTGGTTTTCTCATACATGAAGCAAACTATTTGGTTCCAGTCGAATTCGATGGATCTTGGCACTCCTCTATCCATGAAAGTGATGCCCCATTGAAAAGTCGTCTATGGGGCCCACCAGGATTTCTGAAATGTTCTGAGTTACCCATCAAAGATGTTTGATGTATTTGAGATGTCCGTCAAAGTTTTCTAAGGCGTCTGATGTGCCCTTTAAGAAATTCGTAAAATATGTAAGAGATCCGTCATAACGTTTTGAGAGGCCTGTGGGGTCTGTTTCAATCCTGTCCGTGAAACCGCACCACCGATCAAACTATTTTTAACAGGTTTGTGGTAAGGATCACATGACCCTTCGGGATATATGCGTTGAGGAAGCCGCTCAGCCATTTTTGAATCGAGCGATGTAGTTAGAAAAGGAAACATCTCGAGGCAGTCCTGGGTGTAGGTTCCTGGACCCGTCTGTCACTGCCCGGCTGATCGGTCGCCAAGATGGCCACTGGGGGCGGCCACCCCACGTGGAGAACGGACGAGGCGCTGACCGAGGGGCCCGCGCCTCGTCCTCTCCCCCGCTCCGCACGCCCTCTGAACCGCTCCCCGCGCCAACCTCAGCACGGCGAAGAAGTGCTGCGCTTCTTTCCACCCGCTGATGAAGAGAAGTTGCGGGGCCGCCAGGCCCATCTTCAGCGGTTGGCAGGAGAGAGTGGGGTGAGGAAGCCGAGGAGGCCGGTATAGCCGTTCTCTCCGCTTGTGGGCGGTTTGCCTGTTGTTACCGCTGTGGATGTATGGAGCGGACCGGTTTCCTGCAGAAAGGTGTTTGCTGTTTTCAGCACCGTTTGAGGGCCATCGAGTTTTGTGCATTCAAGGAGATGGTGGCCGGTGTCGGCCTACTCGACTCAAGCCTGGCAGTCGGGGTCAGCTTCCCACCGCATGTAGTGTTTGTGCACAGGGATCATGGCACGGTGGGCCCTGAGACTGTGGATGACGGCGGCTGTACGGCGCTGTTCCTTGCGCCTCTTCGTCAGTCCGGCTTCAGAAGCATCCAGCGAGCGAAAAAGACGCCGAAAACGCCGCCGCGACGGCATCAGGGACGACACCGTGACTGTGCTCAGGATTTCGCCCGGGTTTGAACAAACGTTAGTTTTTATCGTTTTTTAGTTACAATATTTCTGTAAAAATAAATGTTGGTAAAAAATTTCCATTAAAGTTTTGAACAGCATTTTTCTCTACGGTTCAGTCATCTGGGCGTCTAAAGGGTTGATGAGCTAAGGGGCTTGGGGTGAAGGGTATGCCGAGCTGACGGGTTGAAGGTCTGTGGGGCTGAAGGGTTTTTTCGTAGGGTATTCCTGAGGGGTTTTGAAGCCCTGTGAGGTCCCATAGTCCTTCGGCGCGGATGGGCTCTTGAGACTTATTTTCAATAAGGTGAGGGCAATTTTTTACTTTTACTTGCCCATTCTTCTGGCATTGAGAATCTCGTAGCGAGGCGGAGCTCGCATGAATCTAGAAATTTTTTCGTCCGTGATAAAGATCTTCATATCGATTCCTGAGGAACCACGTGATGGGCTGCTACTTGAATCAACACGTTGTTTTGAATCTTGAGTTGCTGGACGTTGGCGATATTCTTTGCTTCTTCCCAGGCGTTGGTTGCAACCACGATGAGATTGTGAGCTTCCAAACGTCCCGCATTCACTGGAAATTCGCTGTTCCCCCTCGCTGAGTGCACTTTGAACCACTCCTCCAACGAACATGCGGTATTTGAGATCCATCGGTTGCTTGGGCTTTATGATTACCTGGCGTTTAAATTCTTGCAAACTAGGCAGCCGTATCTGTGGTCTAATAGATGGAGCTGGTCGTGGGGTTTTCTCTATAGTTCAAGAACTTTCTCGCAGGATTGAATCACGTAAGGGTGACTTTACCTTCATGTCGGTATAGATGACCTCGAGCCAGTCGTTACCAGATGTCGCTACTGAATTATGACGCTTTTCCGGAGTGGGGTTTGCTGAACTTCCTTTGGCATTCATTCTTCTTTGCCCAAAATGATCGGAAGCTTGATTGATTCCTTCGGCCAGCGCTACACTTGCTGGTGAAATTGAAGCAAATTCCATTTCGTTGGGGTCATAACCCTGAATAATGCTTCCTCCCCCGGCGTATATTTGCTGGGAATTCATGCCTTTCTTCTTAGGCTTAGCCTTCACAATGCTTGAAAGTTGGAGGTCATATGTCAATGCATGAATAGAGGCTAATCAACTTTAGGCTTAGTTCCCCTCCGGCATGGCTGGTTAAAACAATGGACCAAAAATAGCCAAACATATGGGTCCACTGACCTGTAAGCTGTGTCCGGATGATCGGGTGTTGCTTATTAGCCCTTACGTCTGATGGCATACTTTCCACAGGTCCAAAAGCATATCTGGTCAAAGACCTTCAAAACTGACGGAGCCGATGTAAAGCGTGTCCGCTCTGCTTAACCGACTTCCTCCCCCTTCCGGTGCTATGATTACTAATATGAAGTTTTAGGATAGCTTGTCCGCACATTATCTTACAGTGCAGCATTGGAACCGGAAGATCGCGCTGCACCTTTGAAGCATACTTTTAAGTGCGCGCCAGGAACGTTGCTGTGCTCAAACTAGCCTGACCTTACGCTATGCTAAAACTCTCTTAACATCATTTGGGTGTTTAGAACTTTTACTCATTTCTCTAAAAAATATTTTATTATACCGTGTACATTTGTGTACCGTGTTATTTGCAACGTTGCGACTCGCCTCGCCAAAACTGCTCCTTCTAAGCTCTCGTCACAAACAGCTGCTAACACTGATGCGCTTAAAATGCTTCGACAATTTCCTTTATTCGCCTTTGTAATTACCCTAAGCAAGTTTGCTTATTTTGTATATTGGAAGTGCTTGGAGCAAATAGTCATGTTCCTTGCAACAGCCTTAAATCGGGATCCTATTCCCGATGTTGCTGGACATATATCGCTGCGCGACCAGTTTTGTAATACTTAGGGAATTTTTTTTTCGCAGATCGTACGCTATCCTATTGAAAAATCTCATTTGTGTAAGACATTTTTGTGTCCAATAAACACATGTGAATCATACTATATATAGGGTGGTCCGAGGACCAGGCTCGATCTAAAATGGACCGTAAAAATCGACGCCTGCACGTAGCAATGTAAACTTTTCGTCATAGCTGTATTTCACAGGTCGTTTTTTTTTTGTAAAATTACAAAGCATAGCTCTCTTTCTGTAAAAATTAAGATCAAGAAACTTGCCAGGGTCAACGGCGGGCAGCAACGCAGACGACAGCGGTCCAGTAGCGGGGTGTGTTTGGCGTTCGTATTGATAGATGGCGCTACCTCCTCATCGCGACGGCTCGCGACCACCTTAGTTTATTAAAATGAATATAATCTTTTTTAAATGTACCCTCGATTAAAGATAAATGCGAACAATAAAAGCAAAACTTAAAGTGAATAAAAAACAATCAAATCAAATTTGGGGGTTTTACGTGCCAAACCAACGACGGGCATCTGGCACGCCCCAACGGAGGACTGAGGATTAATTTGGACCACCTGGGGATCTTTTGACGTGCAACCGAAAGCTCGGTTTCACGGCGTCTTCTCCGCAATAAGCCTCCGTCATATTGCGGGCACCTCGGCCGGGATTCGAACCCGCCGCATGGAGTGAATAAAAAACGCGTCTGCATAACGGCGGCGCTTCTGCTGCCAACGAATTTCGTCTGCGTGTCGTCTGCTATCTTTCGCTGGTCGGCTGCACCTTCAGACGCTGCTCTTGACGCCATCTATGAATACGAACGCCAAACACACCCCACTACTATACTTGGTCGTATGTGTTGCCGCCTGCCGTAGACCCTTGCAGTTTCTTGGCCCTATGATTTAGTAAAAGAGAACTGCGCTTTGTAATTTTACAAGAAAAAAACCGACCTGTGAAATACACCTTTGACCAAAAGTTTAGATGGCTACGTGCAGGCGTCGATTTTTACGGTTCATTTTAGATCGAGCCTGGTGACTTGAACCACCCTATATATGTCATGCTCCCCCGAGGGAACGAGGGCAGGTCGAAAGACGAAGCCACAGATAAGTAGACGAAAGAAAATTAATTTACTCACAAGCACAAAAAAAAAAAGAACAGGAAAAAAAATTATAAGCAGAAGCGAAAGAAAAAAATACAGTGATTAAATAGCTGCAGGCACTACAGGCAGTCTCGGTCGTCTTTAAATGGTAGCTGAGAACACTCACAGTCTCGAGCGTCAATCTTGCTTGGGACGGAACCAGGCTTTGTTCTTCGATGTCACGGGTGTGGGTCCAAGCTTGCTCGGAGCTCTGGGCCACCCAGCGCCGGTTCGATGGTGTCGCTTGACCAACCAGGTACGCGGCCTGGGTTGACAGGAATGTTGCGAGGCCACCCCTTCGTGTCCGTCTTCGAGCTCAAAATCCAATGCTCCGAGCTTCAGGTACGAGCAGCAAGCACGACGTCGCTCGGGCTCGATGGTGGCGAAAAAACCTGGAGCGGAGCCAGGGTTCACCAGGGGGGCTATGTTGCGCTTTTTGGACTCCCAGGAGACTAGGGAGAGGGAAGTGACGTCAACAACGCAGCAAATGCAGATTGGATGTTGATTTTGTTTTCTTCTGTCAACATCCAATCTGCGTTTGCTCTAGTCGTTGACGTCACTTCCTTCTTCCAAGTCTCCCGGGAGTCCAAAAAGCACAACATAGCCCCCCAGGTCTGCCGGGAGCGTTGGCGGGTCATCTGCCGCCTTTCAGGTTCAATCGTCGAATGTCATCTTCCCCCCGCGAGCTTATCCTTTTCCTTTGTCCTCGAGCTTTTCCCCTTCTTCAACTTCCGCTTTAACCGTCGCTTCAGGAACGATCCCCTGGGCCGAAAATAAGGTGAAGAAAGAAGTTTCAGAATATAAATCTCTCGTAGTTCGGGGGTATTGTCATGGTTTATAAGACAATGAAAAAGAAAAGGAATAAAGGAGAGATTTTCAGGGGCGCGAAAAAAGGAGAAGTATGAAGAGGCGCGAGAGTGGTTCGAAGCAATCCGACGAGGCGCGAGATTTGACGGCTGTCTTCTGGGGCTGCGGAGTGATAGTGATAGTGATAGTACTTTATTGCACTTAAACGTTTGTGGTGGCGTTCGGTGTGCAGGTGAGGAGGGAATGGCATGCGCCCATACACATATTGTGCCCCTTTCACCAACCGGACGACGCTATGAGGAGGACGAGTCTAGGCAAAAAGAAAAGGAAAACACACACACACACACACACACACACACACACACACACACACACACACACACACACACACACACACACACACACACACACACACACACACACACACACACACACACACACACACACACACACACACACACACACACACACACACAAACACACACACACAAACACAAACACAAACACACACACAGGTGATTACGCTATGGTCCGAGTAACTGTTCTACGCAACTCGTGGATTTCGTCACGGTTGCAGGGGATTGACTCCGTGAGGTGGTGAGGGAGTGACCTCCAAATTTCTGCAGCACGCATTAGGCACGATGTCTTGTGGCGCAAAGTTCGTGAAAGTGGAGGTTGTAGCCGGCCAGTTCTCGGGTCGGCTATGTCCCGTCCTCGAAATCGACTCCGCCAGGCTTGGATCACCCCGCTTGGTATCGTCATCTTGGTCCGAAGGGCAGCAGCGAGCCGGGCATCATTCTCCGACGATCCGCCCAACGACGATCCACCCGCCTCATCCCATGGTGACTATGAAAAGTGATGACTATTTTGGTTGACAGTACATATCTTTACTTTTGAATGCAAGATTTTTTTATTTATCCGACGCTTGATTGTATTCCTGTTTTGTTTTGCTTTTCCTTTTTTTTTTTTCTTTCTTCTTACAGTAAAGTAATTTCGAGTTCTCCCGCTGGCTCTGGTCCCCATGATTCTATCTCACCTTCCCGAACGAACCTGACAATATATAAGAACATATAGGAACAATAATAAAAAAACATTTGAGAAGTTTCTTACAAGTTTCTTATATGGGGCTTATATGGTCTTATATATCTTAAATGTTCTTATATATTTTAAATGTTCTTATATATCTTACATAGTTCTTATATAGTTCTTATATATCTTGTATGATTCATATGTGTTCATCAAGCACAAGAGGTTTCTCATACAAATGGCTTTTTCACTAGGGTAGAGCTCTACACTACTAGCGGGAGTTTTCGCCGCCACGTTGAGCACAAAATGAGCTGAAGACCACAAGACCAGGAATCCGCAGCGTATGGAATATACGAGAAGTGTAAAATTGGACATCCCGGTCCCTTCGTGCCACGCTGCTATCAGGCGGAACACAAGAATTCGTATTTTAAAGAGCTCGCTTTTTTCGTTAAAACTGATTCACGCACGAGCACGCCGACCAGAACCACGCAGTAATTGCAGCACCAAGGCACCAAGGCCGACAGTCCTTGCCGCCGTCTCCGCGCCGCCAACGCCGTCCCCGCTCCTCTGGTTCTTCGCTCGTCCGCGGGAGGGCGAGCGGCAGTCTGGAGCAACGTTACTGGAGCAAGCTCAGTTTCGCAGCTCCCTACTGTCGCCTGCGGACGCGAGTGGCCCAGGGGCGATAACGAGAACTAGCGGCGCTGCAGTCGGATCTTACTTCCCTGTCTCGTGCGTCGTCTGCTACTACAGCGTTGAGAGCTTCCTTTTCTTTTTCTTTTCTTTTTTTCCTTTCATGTGTATAATAGCAAAGAAAGATAAAGATCAAGTGTAATAATGCACAGAGTTGACAGTCAGCGCAGTGTGGGAGTTCTTTCTCTGGGTGTTTAAAATTTATTTTTGTGTGCGTCTGATTCCTTGCGTTGTGAAGTGTTAGTATAAATCACCAACTGGCCCAGGCTCAAATATTTCTATTCAAACTTGGAGGGCTAGACAATCCGGAAGTAAGACCCGACTTCAGCGCCGCTTGTTCTCGTGACCGCCACTGAGCCCACGTCACAGGCGGAGCTGTGAAACTGAGCTTGCTCCAGTAACGTTGGTCTGGAGTTGCGAATAACCAAGCCTTGTGCAAGACTTCGTTGTGCTTCTGCTGATTTTGGTGGAGTTCAACATTTGAATTGGAAAACATATACGTAGAATTTCTGCTCAGTGTATCTAAGCAGTTTGCACGCTTCGAGAATTTAGCTGCAAATAAACCTCGCCTTTCGGACTTTCCTTCGCGATTTGTTCCACCGGTCAAATGCCAGAATAATAGAGGCAACATTTATTTGTAGAAGAGAATAATAGACCTTGTTCAGAACGTTCGTTTCCATTTCAGCGCGATCACGTTGCCATAAAAGAGACGTTTTGGAACAGTGTCCATGCAAAGGTTTGCTGGGTTCACACTACAACTGTATGTTGTAGTGTGTGCCCAGCAACGAAGCAGTGGTTAGCTACAGTACTTGGGACTGATTACACTTTCTCAATACTTTATTGAAACAACAGTGACTGTGCAAGCGAGCTGATTATAGTGAATCACAATGTAACACCGGATACTAGTGCGGAAAAATTTAGAAAGTTTCATGTGGGTGACGTCACCATCAGATCTATAAAAATTGAATCATTTATCTGCATTTGAGACATTCTCCTACTGTTTCTTTCTCTTATTTTTTTTAAGTTTTTTTTTAGTTTTCCCGCATCAGAGTGTCAGGTGTTACATTATGACTTCAATACTTTATTAATTCATCTCTAGCACGAAATGTGTCGATCCAAACAATTGTCGGCCCTTCGCTCAAGTGGGTAATGCCTGTACGTTAGAAAGGTTGGTAATAATTTCGTAATAAAATTTAATTCAGGCTAGTTGGTTTATAATACTTAAAATATCCATAAAGCGAGAACAAAACGAGGACAAAGGCAGGAAGGCAACGAGACAGGTGCTAAGATACGAAGATAACAGGACAGGCGCGAAGAACGCCTCTGTGCTTTCGTTGTCCTCTCTTTGTTCGCGCTCTTTAAACATTGGTTCTAACAAGTTTGCACACGGTGTTCACTCAAACTTTGTCCAATGGGGACAGCTTATTATTGTTGGTTATTGTATTCGGTAGTTCCCAGGATAGAAAAGCTGAAACAAGAAAGCCTGTTTGGGTTTTTGCATTGAGATGTAACCGATATTCTGGGCATTTATATTCTTCGCGTCAAAATTATAGCTGCGGCTAAAAAATAAATTAAGATTATTTGAATTTTCACGAGCTAGGCCAGTAGGCTCTGTTCAAAGATGATCATGCACGCGAGTCCGAACGTTTTTTTTTTTTTTTTTTTGCGTATATTGCTTCTTAACGTGTCCAAGGAACGTTATCAAAAAGATTTTGTGAAAGTCATATTATTTAAAGAGGAAAAAAAGTTTGAGTGCGCCAGTGCGGCATATTCGGTTTTTGAAGGTTTCGTTTATATCAAGTTTGGCGACACCTACTACGCAAACTACGAATATAAAAAAAATCTCGAATATTTTGCACTGATAATATGTCATGGGAACTGTAGAGTGATTTATGAACATCGTTGTGGAGGTCATATTTTATGCGCCAAAAATGCGCAAATTTGACTCCTTTGATGTTTCGTCACTAGATTTCTGAGCCCCTATCAACAAAAATTTAATAGCTACAATATTAAAATTATTTGATATATTGTCATCAACACATTTTTTCAAATGATATATAAATCATTGCTGTATCTCTAATTTTAGAGTTTTTATGTCGCACCAAACTTTTTTTTTAATTAAAAAAAGTTAAAATATTTTTAGGGGGAATTAAAAAAAATATTCAGTTTTTCTGAAATTTCGTGATAGTTCTCTATCATACTCTTGTGTTTAGCCATGAAAAACATGTTGCGTTATTTTGTTTCCTTCGAAGTTGCAATGCTGCAAAATGTACCTTCCGCGCCGTCATTTTTGCCAATGCCACAGACGAGATTATTTTTTAATTTCTTGTTTTTTATGACTAAATATTGTTTGCAGTATTTTAGTATTGGGCTCAAGTTCGAATATTCCACGAATTAAAATAGTACCAGCGTTGAACCACTAAACCTGTTTTTCCTTTTAAAATGACAATCTCAATGAGCTTTAGCTAAACATTTTACAAAAAAAAAGCAGGACGAAAACTTGTAATCTCTACTACTGTATATTTTTCACTGGAAGTAGTAAAACATAGTAGAACAGTAGGTAAGTTGTTGAAATCATAAGCGAATATTTACACCTATGTTCGCTATAAAATAAAATGTTTGAGCCACCAAGATGGTTACACTGCTATTCATGAAGGTTACACCTCCGACTGACCAAAGTACACCTGCGACTTCACAAGCACTTTTAGCAAGACGTCCGTTAAGATTAAACATATTTGGGATTATTTATTCAAGCAAAATGAAGAATATTGAAAAAAAGTTAAAAGATATAATAATGAATAAAGATATGGACCGCACTAGTTGCCCGCGTTGGCAGGATGGTGTATTGAGAAGTCCGTTTTTTGTCTCTCTTTAAACCAGACTGACGGATTTTTCTAAGCATTCACATTTATAGCATTAATTCCAACGAGTGCGAGAAAATCGGTCAACTCCGAATGTGGCAAATATGGAATGCACGAACTGATTGAAGCTGTATCACGGTCGCTGCGTTCCGGGAAAAGAATTCAAAAGCCCTTGTGGAGCAAGTTCAGCTTCGGCTTTCTGATTGACTTCCGATTGACGTGACAGCGAGCTCTTCTTAAAAAAACAGTCAAAACTATGCATAAATGTATCCCGGCAAAACAGTCGATAATCACGTGGTCGGTGTATTTAAAGGATGGCATTCTACCTTTGCGGGATCTGTTTTTTCACTTTGCATAATTCGACGTCACAGATCAGAAAGCAAAGCAAAACGGCTAAGGCAAAAGACCCACACGACCACTCATAAAAGCAATTTAAGTGTCCCGAGGTTCGAAAGACATCTGTTGTAAACCTTTCTCCACGTGCACGCAGTTTGCAGAGGGACCGGCTATCGCTTTGACTCTCAGGCGGCACCGGTACTAAGCAAGACCTTTGTCAATACACTATCGTTCCCAGGAGCCAACGCCCACGGCAAAATCGAAATGCCGCGAGCCCTAAATGCGACGCGCGCAATACTAGCGGCACAGGCTTAAACAGTGCTATATCAGAAAGATGGCGCCTGAGACAGAAAGCAAACTCCAAAAGTCGACGGTGATCCCCCTCGTGAAATGAAGAGGGGCTCATGAGAACCAAAGACGGCACGGACCGCAGAGCACAATCAGTTATTGCCTGTTTTGTCCTGGTGCACTTTTCTTTTAAGAGGAACTGATTGCCAGGCGCTTAGACTTACTCTGTACAGTGCGCCATAGAAAAGCTAAAGAAGCGTTATATTTCCTTTTCTTCTCTCTCCTGTCATTCTCTCTGGAGGTCGCGGTGTAATGTGATCGTGAGACAAGAAAACACTCTCGCTGCGGCCATAAACAAACCAAGTGGTTGCTTGTCCCATCTAGTTGCGTCTTGCCAAAACGTCTTGAACCATGGCAGCGACTTACAGCGACCGTAGAATATTTTGTGCTATCTTAGTAAACCAAAAATAAGATAGCAAAGCAGAGATATTTTTGCAGTGTGTAGATCTGGGTCTTAGTTCTCCGAAGAGGATGGGGCAAAATCTTTCAGTTTGTACATTCCCTATTTGTAGCCACATTCGGAGTTGACCGGTTTTCTCGCACATGGTTGGAATTATTGGAACCAGGTGACTGCTTCGCGGAATTCGTCAGTCTGGTTTGAAGACGGACTTCTCAAGACGACCTCCTGCCAACACGGGCAGCTATAGTTCGCTCAATATCTTTACTAATATATATATATATATATATATATATTTATATATATATATATTTTTTTTTTTTTATTTATAGTTTTATATGTTTCATTTTAGTCGAATGAATAATCTCAATTATTTTAATCTTAACGGACCTCTTGCTGAAAGTTCCGGTGAGGTCGCAGCTTTACATTGGTCAGTCGGGCGTACCACCTTCATAAATAGCATTGTGACAAGCTTGGCGGCTCAAACATTCCCACTGCATAGAGAATATAGGTATAAACATTCGCATATAATTTTCATCACTTTACCTACTTTTCTACAACATTCTTTAAACAAAAGTGATTTCAAGTTTTCGTCTTGCCATAGTGTAAAAATTTCGGTTGAAGCTCATAGGACTTGTGATTTTAAATGTCAAAACAGGATTGTTTAAATTAATACAAAGGACGAGCAACGCGGATATTGGTTTAATTAGTAGAATAATTGAACCTGGGCCCAATACCAGAATGCTACGCAAAAACTATATCTGGTCATAAAATACACGTAATCAAAAGATAATCCAGTTTGGGGCATCGGTCAAAAGTGCCGGCGTGGAAGGTACACTATGCACAGCTATAACAACGAAGGAAGCACAATTATTTAAATGTGTTCCATAAAAAACACAAGTGTATGGCGGAGAATTATCGCTTCAAGTTTCAGGAAAATCAAAGATGCTTTTTTTTATTCCCCCTTAAAATGTGTTAATTTTGTAATTTAGAACAAGTTTAGAGTGACTTAAAAATGTCAATCCTTGAGAAAAAGCAGTGATTCATATATCATTCGAAAAAATGTTTTGATATTAATATATGACATGAATTTTAATATTGTAGCTATTCAATTTTTGGTAGATACGGGCTCATTAATATTGTTGGAAAACGTGAAAGAAGTCACGTTCGCTCATTTTCGACGCGAATTATTTGACTTCCATAATGCAGTACCTATATCACTCAATAGTTCCCATGATCTATGTTAAGTGCAAAATATTTGAGATTTTAGAAGTTTTTAGTTTGCGTAGTAGGTGCCACCAAACACGGCAGAAACTAAACCTTCAAACATTAAATATGATGTTTTGGCGCACTCCACACTTTGTTTTCTCTTTGGATATTATGTTTTCCGCAATATATTTTGATTACGCTCTCTACACATCTTGAGGAGTCACATATAAAAATTAGGAACCAAAAATTTGTCCGGGTTCGCGTGCAAGAGGTTATCTGAACAGAGCAAGTAGGAAACTAGAGATTAAAAACAATCTGCATATCGGAGGCTTCTATCCACGTAGTATGCCGCAAGAACACACAATTGTAGAAAAATAAATTAAAAAAAACAAAAAAACGTCTGTCAGATTTTTTCATGGTCCATAAACACACTTCTCTAAAAAAAAAAAATTAAAACATGCTCAGAAAAAAGCCTTGGTAGCTTTTTTCAACGCAAGAAAACGTGGGAGGCAATATATGTACAATTGTTGAAAAACAAAAGTTATTTCCGAAAGATAATTTTTAAGTTGCCAAAACTATTCCACGTATCATAAAGACACAAAACAATTCATCCCCTTTCCCGGTTCCTGCGGATGTGCAGTGGCCGCATTTGGTGTGTCTGTAAGCAGTGCATTAGTGTCTTTGATGTCTGGAATGGGTCTCCGTCTGGTATCAGATGACGTCACAGAAAGCCGAGTGTCATGCTGTCGGATATCGCGACCCTGGCGGTTGGTGCTAGACGTCCCGGCATAAAGTACGAGAGAAATCGAGTGTCGCCTTCGTCACTGTGTGCCAAATCCTGGAAGTCCAAACTTCCGTTGACTGTGGAGCTGCAAAGGGACGTGTAGCGAGACATTAGTGTTGCTGGGACGCCGCCAGGATCACGGTCGGCGACAGCGTGGCGCTCCTGTGACGTCATCAGACAGACATTGTGTGACCTCCTTTGAGGACGCGCTGAAAACACTTGTCGGAGACGCCTTCCAGGTACCGCACTTCAATTGTGTAATCAGGTGAAAGCTAATTCTTCCTTTTCATTCCTTAAATAATCGACTCAGAAGTTTGGCAAAAGCATAAGTTTGGCATAAGGCACAAGCTGGTCAGCTTGTGCGCTGCAGGCAAGTCTCGAGACAAAGGGTGAGCGTCTGGAAGCGGTTGAGGCCGGCGAGACACAAGTTGTTCAGATGCTCGCATTGTCCCGACAACGTATTGTAGAAACTTTGGACGACTTTGTTGGAATTTTGGCAGGTCCTGGATTCCACCGGTGGTGGGCAATACGGATCATTTCCTGAAAAGACAGAGACGGTCAGACATTGGAGTGCGCACGCTCAGATATGTACGCGTCACTCAAAGCAACGAAATACCATTACTCGTTAGCAGACTTTTACGTTAGGCGTTAATTGTGCGTAGTTTGTTTATTTTCGGTGAAGAACTGACGACCTAGCCACTCTTGAACAGAAAGAACGAGAAATGTATTCTCGTTGAGTTTTGATGAAGTAACGACTAACTGTACTTAATAGTCACTTCTGGAGAGGAAAAGTGCACAACACGAGTTACCGGTTAGCACCCCAGCTCGCTCCTTTGTCTTTTACAAAGGCGCCAACGGGATGGTAAAAAATGCCATTGACCCCTCTCAAAAGCGAGGAATTATTAACGGCAGAAAATGTGGCTAGACGGTTACTGCCTCAGAAAACCCAAAGAGAAACGCGAGGTAACTTGTTGCTTTTGAGTTAAAGTGAGGCGTTCCTTCTCAGCAACGAGTAACCAACTTAGTGACATTTTGAGCGCGAGAAACGATATTTAGTTACTTTTCCAGTAACGTGTACACGTCTGCTCGATACTCACTCAAAATGTAACCAAATACGACATTTTTTTACTGTAATTAAAAAGCAAAAAAAAAAATCTTATGTCAGCTTGAAAGTAACGCACTATTTTCTCCTTGATTTCTTTATTTATTGATTTATTTATTTAGTAACACTGTTCACCTTGTCAAGGCTGTAGCAGGGGTGGTACAGACGCACGAAAAGCACAAATAAGAAACTGCTACCACAAACAAAAATATCTAGGCGGTGCCCTGCTGCGCTGCAATGCATACAATATTTTAAGTAAGGACATGCTGCTGTGTCAGCAGCACCGGAGGAAAAATGAAAGTCCAAGAAAACTCCGACTACGGAAAGAACGAAAAATATATAAAAACAAAATCAATCACAACACTGATATCATTAAAAAAATAAGCGAATCTACAGGAAACTTTAAACATACTTACTATCAGATCTAAGATACCATTTTTACTCAATCTAAGATAAGGTTAAAGACAGAGAAGCACTGGCCACAACGTCAACCGGCAAGGAATTGCATTCTTGAATAGCTCGCAGAAAAAGATCCTTTTGAAATGCATTATTCGCAGCAGCAAACTTTCTATTTTACATATTATGTGATCTTCTTGTTGCTCGTAATATTTTAGAAAAAATCTATTTGTTCCTTTTAATTTTAAGGTGGCCATTGACAGTTATCTATATAAAATTAAGTTGATCATTTCGATATCTTGTGTCGAGGCACTCAAGGTGGTCGTTCTGCTGGAGTTGGCTGGAAAATACAGACCAACTGTAAGAGTTATGAATAAACCGAACGGCGTGTATTTTCTCAAGTTTATTTGTAATTGCTTAAGTGTGAGGATGCCAAACTAGTGCTGCCAATTCAAAAATGGGCCTTAAATGGGACTTATAACTGGAGCGCGACAGGAGCCGTCTTAGAAAGACAAGATTCTGATACGTGCGCTGTGATATATAATTATTGTGGCTGTTTCATTGATGATGAAATGAAATGATGACTCCCAGGTTTTTGGAAGATTACATTTTTTTTTGCAATGGCACACGGTCTATGAAATAGAAACATTGTGAAATAATTTTTTTTTTTTGCGCGTGCTACTTATATGTACACATTTTTTCTCATTATTTGTCATTTGGCATTTTTTGAACCATGAATACATTTTTGCGAGGGAGATGTCAAAGAGAAGATGGTCGTAATGGCTAGAGATTTCGTTTTATATAACACAATCATCGGAAAAAATATTAATCCGAACTGGAACGTCATCTAAAATATCGTTAATGGATATAATTTGTTTGTTTGTTTGAGACGTATTTTATTAATTCTTCACCACCTTGACCTTAGGTCATTTGTGGGGAAAATGAAGGGTGAGAGATGGGTAATACAATGAGAATGAAATGTTTAAAACGGGCTTCTCGAATGACGTTCAGCAGAGAGTTCGGCACAACCTTCCTGTGTTGCATATCTCCCCCTGGTCGCGTCTAGTCTACGAAAGTTTTGGGCCGATGGTAAGCGGGGAGGTCGTAAATGGTGGCCCGCCTTGTGCGTACAGTGGCTCCGCACTCCCAGAGAAGATGTATTGTAGTTGCGGGTCTCTTGCTCCCGCATCGAGTTTAGTCACCGGTGATAACCGGCCCGGGGTCATCAGGGTGTCGGACTTGCTTGGCTTTGTCCAACTTAGCCTGCAGGGCAGATATTACTCCTGTGGACATACTAACCTTGGAGCTAGGGGACAAAAGGGACGGGCAAACACGAAACTCCGAACACAACTGCGGTTAATGCCGTGTTGGTTCGGATCCGGCGCAGGATAACGGGGTCTTTCTCCTGCTGTATTGGGCTGGTAGTTCGCCATCCGGATCTTGAGGGACCAGGTCTGTTAGGGTCTGGCTCCTCCTCGTCCTTCCTAGGGACAGGAACTCATCGGGGTCGAAAAAGAGGACATCGTGTTCGCCTTTTCGACTTTGCTCGTAATAATCCTAGTCTGATTTCACAGGGGCAGCTTCAAGCGCTGTTCTGGCAGCATTGCCAGCCTCTTCCTTGCCAATACGAAAGATGCGTCGTTCACCTGCCACTTTTTCGCATAATTCTCGCAGTTGTCGGACGGTGTTGCTATAGGTGTCAGCGGCCATTTTGGCACCGAAACAGATACGGTGGAAGGGGTTTCAGGGGTGCCACCTCGTCCCCCAAGCGGAGGCGCCGCGAACTCCTACCGAAGTTAGCATGCGCCTAGGCCGGGACGCGCTACCTGAAATCACCGCTGAGACATGGTTATATAAAAACAATATTCATTGTGCCGCAAAGCCTTGCAAACCAATGATTTTAGAAAACATCACCCGCCCTTTAGTTTGTACTAAACTCCAATAAAAGTTACGACAAAAAGAGTTTTTTTTTGTCGGTTTTTACTCAAAAACATGCTTCCTAAAGCTCAAGGTGACCACAGTAAAGACATAACATACGAAGTGGCGCTGTTGTCGTATTTAGCTCGCTCTCGGTGGATGCCAGCGGCCCAGGTTTCAAAGGTGAGTTTATCAACTGAGTGTTCTAGCAACGTTGGTTTACATGCTGTAGTAGACCCCCGCAGCGCCCTCTAACTCGCGGTAGCATCGCCACTATCTGGTATCGGAGCGTCGGGGCGACGCCAAGATGAAAGTTTTTGCCGCTTTGAGGGAACTCTAGTCGAAATAAAGCGTGTTCGCCGCTTAGGACGTGATTCACTAGCGATGACGTAATACGTTGGCCTTCTCTTCTAGGAGGAGATGGGCCCCAGATATGTTAGAAGGCGCTGTCAGGAGCATTGTTCCGCGAAGCGTTCACTAGGGGACCTAAATCCTCCTCAGATAAGCTACACTTTTGCCACCTTGGTTTAAGTCGCCGTTGCCAGTTGTCCGAACATTTTAATTCAAACCGCAGAAACGTGATTTTAATAAAGAGATAGAGTAAGTATATGCTATGCGGCTCCAAATACGTCCCGGTCGTACTTAGTTCTTCAGTCGACGGAGTCATTTCCGACGCTCGTGTGTCCTCCCGCACGAAAATGGTCTATGGACGTTTATGGAAAATCCTATGGTGAGCTATCACCTTCTATAGCCCTCTATGGTCAGCCAGCCATAAGAAACCATAAAACACGCTATAGACACCTATAGAAAAATCTACGTCTTCAAAGCTATAGAATCTTGACCATTCCGATTTCTATAGCTGGCTAAAGAATAATTTATGGCTATGCAGCTATAGACTCGCGACTATTCAATATCCTTTAGCGAGCTATAGAAATATGTATGTCCTTAATGCTATAGATTCGCGACTATTGAATGTGCTTTAGCCGGCTATAGAGTGGTGTATATCCTTAAATCTATAGACTCGCGACCATTGAATTTTCTTTAGCCAATTCTATAGTGTTTTATGTCACCAAAGCTATAGGCCTCCGACCTTTCATTGTGCTTTAGCCGGCTATAGAGCGGTGTATGTCCCTAAACCTATAGAATCGCGACCATTCAATTTTATTTAGCCGACTCAATAGTGGTCTATGTCACCAAAGCCATAGCCTCCAACCATTCAATGTGCTTTAGCCAGCTATAGAGGGATGTATGTCTCTCGAGCTATAGACTCGTGACCATCCAATTTTTGTTAGCCGGCTCAATGGTGTTTTATATTGCTTAGGCTATACGCCCGCGACCTTTTCTCTTTTACTGCTGATGTAGGAAAGTGGAAGACAGTCATTCATGCACTCGATCGGGGCGAGAATTTTCTTAAGCCAGGTTAACGGGCCGTACGTCGCCGCGGCTATACGCCCGCGATCACAATAGCGTCCTTAGCTGCCAATAGGACTATTGCAGTTTTGCCGGCTGCTTTACCTGCGCATTGCCTTATTTCGGCCTCGACGTCATGTCAATCTTCCGTTTTTTTAGCTCTAATTATTTGTCTTTTCCAGTGTATTTTGTAAGTACTTGTATTTCGTAGCGCGCCTTCTACTTTGTCCGTGTCCCTGCCATGTTTGTATTTCTTTCTGCCTGCTGTATTAAATATTTTTAATGTTTTTGTGTATATTTCGTCGTTCTCGACGCGGCGTCAACGAACATAAAGCCGCTGCTTACGCCACTACAGAGGTGAGCTCTACTCTTGTCACGACGGTCTATCGCGCTATAAAGTCGTCTACTGAAGTCGAATAAAGTCTCGAGAGGGCTGTTTCGAATGCCGGTGCACATGTCATCAGTGTAGGTAGAGCAACGACGGTGCAATCGCGACGCGACAGCCGACTGCGCCTCGATCTGGCCGGCCACGCTCGCTCTGTGGAAATGTAAGCTTGGGACTCTCGAGCAGTGTTAGCTTACTGAAGATGCAAGACGCTACTTTGTCGTCGCGAATCCTTTGCCCTTTGAATGGCTGCGAAGCCGTTCCAGCTCCCGGCGTATACCCTATACGCAGCGTCATGATCATCCCAACAACCGTTCGCACAGCATCGGAACCTTCCGTCTGCGAGCGCCGGCGGTTTGTCGTCGCGGGGATCATGTTCGCGGGAGTTCATGTTCGCGGGGGTGCATAAAATGCTCCCATTCAAGTCGCGACGATAAATCGTCGGCGCTCGCAGATTGCCAATAGGCTCCAGAAAGATTGCGATGCTGCGCGGGCGGTCACTGACAGGCGCTGCTGCCTAGGGTACGCCGAGCACTGGAACGTTTTCGCCGGCGTTCGCAGGGCAAAGATTCTCAACGACAAAGCAGCGTCCTGCATCATCAGCAAGCTAACGCTGCTCGAGAGTCCGACACTCACATTTTATCAGAGCGAACGCGGGCAGCCAGATCGAGGCGCAGTCGTCTCTCGCTTCGCGATTGCTGCGTCGTTGCTCTGACTAAACAATTGACACAGTTTTCTCGAGACTTCATGAGCATTAAATAGACACGTCTATAGCGCGATAGAGTGTCGTGAAAACAGAAGAGCTCACCCCGGCAGGGGCGTAAGCAGCGGTGCAATGTCAGTCGACGCCCGTGTCGAGAACGGCGAAATATACAAAAAAAAACAATAAAACACAAGTTAACAGCCGAAAAAAAAATAATATCGTTAGGCACGGGCTACCTTAGGTGCGTCCTATTATCTCTCTGTTCTGCGAATTCCACAAATCAGCAAGTGCTGTGGCTAATTTTTCTTCTTTTTCTTTAAATTATGAGACATTGAAGTCGTTGGAGCTTCTTGGAGCACACAGCCCCACCATGTGTCATCGTGGTTCGCAGAGATTGTAATTGATGACAGTTCTATAGACTGAACTCACGTATGAAGAACGCATTACGGCAATTTTTTTTTTTAACCATGCAATCAGAAAGGCCACAACGATGCAAAGATTCCCAAAATTGAAGTTCAAAAATGCAAACAAGACAGTGAAGAAAAAAATATATATATTTATTTATTTATTGTGGACATCCTGCGCAAAAAAAAGCATTCGCCATTAATTCTTCATTTTAAAATATAATGTAGGTTACACGACGTAAAATATGGTTTCTTCAAACCTGCCCCGTTTTGAGTCACTTCTGGGAAGTGCAGCTTTGGAAGTCCAAAAGCTGGCCTTCATGGAGCTGTCCTGTTCACTCGGTAGTGACAGCAGAGTAGACGCTATGCGTGGTTGAGGCCAATCGAGTCTCCGGTTAGGGTCACATGACAACAGTCTCGAAGCTGGTGATAACGCTGATCACGGCACCTGCCTTAAGCCCAAGGCCACACATAGCATCCACTGCACTATCAACCTTGGGTCGAACTGTCAACAGGATATAAGTGACACATTCTCTCGTTATGTTCATTGTTGGTATGCCCCTGAAGATTAGTCTTTGTGGTCCACCAGGCCTTGAAAGAGCTCTGCTTTTCAACTCTTTTTTCTCTCTCTCCCTAAGCTGAAAGCATTTTAGAAGGTGCGCACTCGGCGGACCAATAAACGGTAGACTTTTCATCGCTTCACTCCGCTCTCTGTGCGCGTGTAACGGAAGGAGCGTGATCACGTGGTTTGACGGATGACGCATTAGCCGTCGCCAATCCCGGAATGCCTGCTTGCGGACCTAGTTTCGCGTGTCGTGCGGCCCGCGGGGCTGCGGTGAATTTCGCTTCTGTGGTAAAGGGTATCTCGGTCGAAAAGTTCGACCCGTATGTCGGCAACAAGCGATTTCTTCAAAGAAGCCCAAGACATTTTTGCAATACGTTCAGTGTTCAGAATCGGTTCGGCAAATGACAGCTTGTGCTACATTGTGGTGAATCTTCACGGACCCCTTCCTTCTCGGTTTTGTGTTTGAGTGGTTTTTCTGCTGTGCCCGTGTCGACAATCTCGGATTACATCTTTCAAGTTCGGTATTTTCAACGTAAGTGCGCTGCAACCTACTCGCCGACAATTGACCGCTCTGTAGTGTCTATCTCCTGGCAGTGTCTATCTTCTGACAGCTGGGAGAATATAATTTCCCCAAAATTCTACCGCAGTCGCCTGCCTTTAGCTGTCTGAAATCATGTGAGAATTGCAGTTAGAATACTTACTTTCTTATTCTCCCTGCGTTTTGTGAAACCACGTTTCATGGACACCTTTTCGTGGATACACGTTTCCTGGACACACGTTTAGTCGACACTCGTAACGCGAATTGCACGCTCCAGGGACATTTTGTCGCGCCTGTTTTCCTGAGGCGCGTGCTCACCGATTCAGCCCACCCGTTCTCGCCACTTCTTGGCGTGTCTGCAGCAACTCATTACCAAAAAACAAAAGACAATTTGAGTTATTTATAAACGTCACGTGTTGATGAAACGATCTGTCGATGAAACGTCATTCGATGAACTGATGGCAGCGACAATGAGTTGCGACTGGCAGTAGAATTTCGGGGAGGTGGGGGGGGGGGGGGGAATTCGGCCGGCTGCCGGAAACTAGACACTACCCAGGAATTGCCTTCGGTTCTTGTTTGCTTTGTAACATTCTCAGTTGTATAACAGCTTAGTAATACCTCTTTACATATTACAGATTGCTTTGTTTGTGCTTGTCTACAGGATGGGCTGTGTTTAATAATCTTCTAGGAGATTTGAAAACAATTCCTTTTGTCTGTTTACCTGTGCTTTTGCAAACACCTCGGTGAATGCATTTGCTTTTTGTTGAAATGTTAGCTTTCTGTTTTAAATGGGTTTATGAAGTTCGACATGTCTTTAAGGTTTTTTGTTTAAAGATGTACAGTGACAACAAATAATTTGTTTCACATTTCATGCGATTGCGGTAAAAAGAAAAACAGGCAGCTATAGCAGGATGGTAAAGAGACCGATAAGACGAGCTGTAGAAGAAGCTATAGCAAACCACACAGAGAGCAATAGGCGCTAAAGAAACCATAGAAAAAGCCATAGGCTGCTATAGCACGGTGTCTAAAAAGATCCATGGAGTGAGCCGTAGAGATATCTGTAGCAGACCATACAAGAAGGTACGGGCGGCTAAAGGAGCCATAGGAAATGTCATAGGTACCTGTAGCAGGATGGGTATAGAGAACCATAAGACGAACTATAGAATGAGCTATAGTGGACCATACAAAGAGCTATAGGCGGCTAAAGAAACCATAGAAAAAGCCATACGCTGCTATAGCACGGTGTCTAAAAAAATCCATAGAGTAAGCCATAGAGATCTCTATAGCAGACCGTACAAGAAGCTATAGGCGGCTAAAGGAACCATAGGAAATGCCATAGGCAGCTGTAGCACGATTGGTATAGAGAACCATAGGACGAGCTATAGAATGAGCTATAGCGGACTATACAAAGAGCAATAGGCGGCTAAAGAAACCATAGGAAAAGCCATAGGCAGCTATAGCACGGTGTCTAAAGAGATCCATAAAGTAAGCCATAGAGATCTCTATAGCAGACCTTACAAGAAGCTATAGACGGCCAAAGGAACCAAAAGAAAAGCCATAGGCGGCTATAGCATCCTTCCTAAAGAGACCCATAGACTAAACCATACAAAATTCGATGGCGAAATTTCTATTGAAAAAGCTATAGACAACCATAGGGAAGACCATAGGAAAAGCTTTAGACAGCCATAGGAGCGGCTATAGCTAATTGGGCCAATTTGCTATAGCCGGCTATACAAAGGATTTTCTATAGCCAACCATAGACCATTTTGTATGGGCTATTGGCGTAAAAATATTACGCAACAGCAAAGCGTATACGTGCACACTATATTCATTCTCAAATAAGCTGAGACGAGAAACTCCGCCTTAGAGCGAGCTCGCTGGCTTCGTTGCTTTGGTTGGGCTTTGCCCGTGCTAAAAGGAAAGGAGACTATTCCGGGAAATAAAGGGGGAAGAATTTTGAGGCTGGGATC